>PVKB01001434.1:122393-412296 GCA_004027205.1 Ctenodactylus gundi
GAGGGAGGGAGGGAAAGAGAAGGGAAGGGAAGGGAAGGGAAGGGAAGGGAAGGGAAGGGAAGGGAAGGGAAGGGAAGGGAAGGGAGAAGAGGAAAGAGGAAGGGAGGGGAGGGGAGGAAAACCTCCTAAACACTCAACAGATACACAGGACACCCCACATCAGAATGCTCATTCATTTTCCTGGATAACAAAATGAAAAAACAAGATCAGTAACCTCCTTTTAAGAAATGAGAAGAAACAGCGTTTTGGAAGGATGCGGCAGAGCAGAAATGTTTACAGCCATATTTTCGAAGCCTCTTTTTACAACTCCGGTTTTTGTCAGGAATGAATGACAGCATGCTAAAGACAGTGAGACATCGGCCACGCTAAGGAAATTGTGCTGTCCTGTGTGCTGCTTCTGTTTGGTGAGCAAAGGTGGTACAGACATCACCAGAATGTGCCTCTGCGACTCAGATGATTCATTCCACAGCTCTCTAGAACCACTGTTAAAAATTCTTTTGAAAAATAAAACCAAATAGCTGTCTTTCTTAGAGTAACTATCTCTGGTACACATATTAAGTAGCAATAATTTATGTGAATTTTTGTAGAGAATAAATTAAGATCTTTTTTTAAAAAAAAAAAAAAAGAAGGAAATTCATGTTGTATTCATCAGCTTTCCCACCACTGAGACACAAGACCCAAGACCCATGTCTTAAACGGGGTCAGAGGTTAATTTAGCTCATCATGGTTTCAAGGAGTTTAGTCCACGGCTGGCAGCTCCAAGGCAGAAACACTGTGGTGGAAGGGCAGGGCCAAGATGCTGCTTATGGTAGATGTTTACGGTAGTGAGGAAGCAGAGCAGGGGAACAGCACCACGGAGGAAGGAGCCAGAGATCACACAGAGGAGTCAGGGCCAGGTCCCCAGGACCCCCAAGACACACCAAGAAGGAGTGCTTTGCTCATCGTGCAAGTGCCTCTCAAGCCAATCAAGCTGACGCAGTTAAGCTTAACCACCACACGCATATTCGATTTTTTTTCTGCCATTCTAGGAATTGAACCTAGGGCCTTGCACACACTAGGCGAGCATGCTACCAACACCTGATGCTTCTTTTAAAAATTTCAACCCAAGCAGGCTCCACACACATCGATTTCTTATAAAGATTAATTCCTTAATTCCTTATTTTCTTAGAACTATTTAATTCCTATTTTGTGACAGATATAGAGACATTGTTAAGTGAGAAGCTTATACAGCGAGTCAATTATAGATGAATGGTTGGCACTGAATGTGTGCTTACGACTTAAGTTTCTCAGCCAAAGGCCTCCCAGTTAATACTCGGATCACTTTCCTTTCTTATGTTAATATCCACAGAGGAAGAAGAAAGCTCAAGATGAGAAAGAAAAAAATAGGGGATCATGTTAATACCTAGTAGACTCTCTAAACCTACCCATGGGATGCCAAATTAGTATCCTCACAAAAGCAAAGCCAAATTTAGTGCAACTAACTGAAAACTTTGATAGACAAATATGTGATCATAGTTGAACGATTATTCTAATCAATAATGATTTGAATAATAACTCAAAACTTTTGCAAAAAAACATTCAAAAATGATTCTATAAAAGGAATAAATAGCTTAGATAAAAGAGAAAGCTCAATTTTTTTGATAATAGCTAAAAACAAGACAAAGGCAATTTTTCTTTCGGTACTGGAGATCAAGCCAGGACTACAGCCTGGCAATAAAAACAGCTTTATAGATGTGTAAGTGAAATCCATCAATGGAAGTACTGGAAACCCAGTTGAGATGTAAAACAATTTAAGATGACTTCCATGTTGACAATTATCTTTCCATCATCAAAACATAAACAAAATCTGCCTGGGTACATAGTTCTTTAGTGTATCCATCTTACTTAGCATCATTCCCTATGTAGATAGCATTCACATGAGGGTTATTTATCTTTTTGGCATTTCTGACCCTTGACAAAACACACTCAACAAACTGATTCTTCTTTGGGCGAGCTCTGTAAAACCTTATTGATTTTGCTGAGTTCATGCAGATTCCAAAAGGGTGCCACCTTAGTTCCCACGGGGTTAACTACTTTCAGAATTCGTCTTAATATTTCCTGAGGTCCCACCACAAATAAGACTGAGTTCGTCTAGCAAACTTAAAAAAAAAAAAAGCTTCTTTGCTGAACAGTGTCATGATTTAAGAGAAATGAAACTATTTCAATAGGGCTGTTGTACCTTGAAAAGTCAGACACCCATCTAAGAAGCAAAAAAGAAAGAAACATCCTATTTTCCAACTGTTTCCAACATTCCCAGGAGCCAGTCTTCCCTATAGATACTGTCATTATGTTTGCCCACTCACGAACAAGATGGGGGCCTCCACCCATGCATCCACATGCAGCAGGTAGTTTGCAGAATCAAGAAATTTGCCCAGGAGCTGGGGGTGTAGCTCAGCAGGCAGAGTGCTCACCTAGCAAGCCCAAGGCCCTGGGCTCGATTCTCCACACCACATCAACTGGGTGTGGTGATGCACACCTGGAATCCCAGCATTCTAGAGGCTGAGGCAGGAAGACTGCCATGTGATAGAGGCCAGCTGGGATTACACAGTGAGTCTGGAACCAGACTGACTACAGAGCGTACTACCCTGTGTCAAAAAAAGGAAGGAAAGGAGAGAGGGCAAGGAGAAAAAAAAGAAAAACAAAAGACAGGAAAGGAAAGAAAGGAGAAAAAAGCTGGAGGGATGGCACAGCAGTTAAAGCCCTTGCTAGTAGGCTCAAGGCTCTGAGTTCAATTCCCCAGCACCACATAAACTGGACATGGTGGCACATGCCTGTAATCACAGCATTCAGGAAGCTGAGGCACGTGGATTGCTGTGAGTTCAAGGCTACATAATGAGTTCAGGAGCAGCCTGGGATACAGAGCAAGACCCTGTCTCCAAAAAGAAAAAAGAAAAAAAGAGAGAGAGAAGAAGGAAGAAAGGAAGCTGAACTTAAACTTGTAATCCTCCTGCCTCACCCTTCCAAAGTGCTGGGATTATAAGCAAACACCATCACACCTGGCTAAATGGTGATTTTAACAGCTATTTGTTGACTAGGGAAAAAAAAAAGATTATTAAGCTATTTGTCAAAGGAGCAACAATCCAGACTTTATTACTGAGAGTTTACTTTCCTAAACTCATGGGTAAAGCTAATTGTTACGGTTTGATCTGGAATGTTCCCCCCAAAGCCCCATGTATTTATTTGGATGTTGTGGATTACCTACGGATACTGTGCACTATTTGGAGGTGGGGCCTCATTACAGGTGTGTGCTGAAAAACAGATTATAGAGTATGGATCTGGCGAGTGGTGGATTAGGAGTACGCTTAGGATTATGGCTGTATGGCATATTACTAGGCATACAACCTGTAAGAGGTGAATTACTGGGACTTAACCCGGAAGGGGCAGAAGAGAGGCTGGACCCAGAAGGGGTGGTTCACTGGGACATGACCCGGAAAGGAAAGGGTGTATGGTAGTTCTGCCCTTCCTCTTCCCTCACTTGGCTTCCTGTCTGCCATGCCCTGAGCAGCCCAGCCTCTGCCATCCGATCCCACCATTACCAGCCACCTGTGAACGAGCTGTGACCTTCTGAATCAGAACTAAAGTAATCCTTCCTCCCTTAAACTGCGAATGTCAGGTACTGTGTCACAGCAAGGAGAAAGTAATAAGACACTAATGATCTGATCAAGCTGTTGAATTTAGCCCTAAATGTAAAATATTTCTGGGTGGGAAGAGAACAGCAGCTCCATAGTAAAGATGAGATTTTTCTATCTTCAAGTACTTTAACCAACGTAAGACGAGAAAATGGGTTGGTGAGTCAGACAGCATGGTGTCAAGACCAGAACATTTGGGGACGTGTGAACAGTGACCAGAAAAATGAGGTAATTGTTGTTTCTCACAATTACCTTGACAAGCATGACCACAGCACAGGATTTCTTTTTTTAGCAAACTGAATTTAAGTTAAATTTTTATTTAGGCTTGTTGAAAAATTAAGCGACTATCTGAAATGTCATTTTTTTTCTCCCCATTTTATTGATATGTACAAGTGCAGAATTTAAGGTTTACAATGGAGTTGAGCATTTTGTGCACATACTTTCCTTGTCAAAGTGACAAGGGCTTTCCCGCTCTCCTTTTGTCCCTCCCCCTATCCTCCCTTCCCTCCCTTCACGCCCCCCTCATCCCCCTCTTTCCCTTTGTCTTTCGTTTAAAGTTCCATGAGATGGTTGTGGTCTGGGTCTCTCATATCAGAGAGACCATCCGATGTTTCACCTTCTGCTTCTGACTCACTTCACTAAGCATGATATTCTCAACTTTCTTCCATTTGCCTGTGAAAACCTCCACGCTGTTGGACCTTACAGATGCGTAGTTGAAATGTCATTTTTTAAATGAACGGTATTCCTGTTTGTCAGAGAACTACAATACTGAGTAGTGATTTTATTATACACAGGCTTCAGGAAAAAGCAAACAATTTGCAAGCAGCAGACAGTTGTTTCCGGTTATGTTAGCACAATTAACATATTTTTAAGAGTCAACTCTAATACTCTCCACATGCCATGTTATCTTTTGAAGTTTACTTATCTGGGGACAGTTTCCAATGCAGATATTGAACATTTGGAAATAAGGTACTGACAGCATGAATAGGCCCTTCCCTTTGGCCGTGTTTTATTAGAAAGAGCTGGTCATCAGAACTCTTGCAAATACCTTATCATGAATTTTAAAAGCAAGAGGAAGAGTCACAGAGCAATGGACTCACGGATGTCTGTAATAAATGGGACAGGAGGGCACACCTTGGTGGGTTGTGACTGTAAGAGCATCTGGCCCATCAGCTCGCCCTCAGGTAGACATCCTCCCCCATGATTTATTCAAGGGCACCATTTCATGAGGGAAAGGAAAATTAAAACCTGCAAAGGGACAATTTCAGTGTTAAAAAACAAGCATGAAGTTGTTAGGACGCAACATTAGGGCTAACATTCTTAAGGTCAAACTTTCCACTGATTACCTTAAACATGTATTTAACACTTTAAAAGCAGCTTAACCTCCTAAAATGTCTGATGCGTAAAGGAGATTGGGAAGAACTTAGCCTCATCCTGGTCCACGTGTGACAGACGACAAGCACGCACAAGCACACATCACTGAAACTTGAATAGACAGCAGTCGGCAGAGCTTTCCATCCCAAAAAACTGGATTCAGCACAAGCAGTATAAGCGTGCATATAGAAAAAGTCATTTTCTTCTCTGTTGTCACCTTCTGGCATGGGAGCACACACAAGGTCACCACTGACCTTCAGCGTGGCTTTGTTTCACGATGCACATTTTTGCTGGTTCAAGAAATTGTATTTATTCAGCAAATATTCTTTTAGAGGACACTACGTCCTAGGCATAGTGTTAGTCAGTTGAGCCAAACAAGCAGACTACAATCCCTGAGCCCAAGCTCGGGGTCTACACAGAAACACACAGAACAACAAGAAAAACAGGAACTGTTGCCACAATTATTAAGAGAAAAACTTCACGTTTACCCCCTCATTTAATTATCATATTATTGTTGTTTTATATATAATATATTTAGGACTTAAAGAGAAGTCGGTTGACATGCCCAAAAGCCCTCAGTTGAAAATAAGAACCAGGACTTAAGCTGAAGTCTCCTCACATCAGTCTATACCATAAACCTTTACCTCATAGCTCCCCAAAGAAATATGAGAACACAATGAAAAGATCAAAAAAGTCAGAAAGTGACGTTCCAAAAATCTTTCACTTCTGCTAACACTCAAACTAAGTCAAGACCTACACAGTTTCATCATAAATTCTTAGGAAAATAAGTTAGGTTGCCAATGAAAATGTTGGAATTAGCCTCAATTTATTTAGAAACAACCATAAAGACATTCTCAAATAATGACGAACATTTTGTTCCTACTGAGTGAAGCAAAATAGGATGTCAAACTGAAGAAAAACAGGAATGTCCCACACTCTAAAAATCAGCAAAAGGCAAACATTTGGGCAAGACCATGCAGATGAGATTTAAAAAAAAAAAATCTCAGGGCTGTCGACATGAGCCTATGGGACACAACTGCAGAGTTGAGCTGGTGTCCTGTGAGCCAGCTCTTAAAAATTCAGACCTGGGGCTGGAGGAATGTCTCAGCAGGTAAAGCACTTGCCTAGCAAGCATTAAGTCAAGCGCTAAGTACTCAAGTTCAATTCCCCAGCACCACATAAGCTGGGCATGGTGGCATATATCTATAATCCCAGCACTCAGAAGGCTGAGACAGGAGGGTTGCCGTGAGTCCAAGGCCAGTCTGGATTGCATAATGAATTCAGGACCAGCCTGGGCTACACAGTGAGACCCTGTCTCACAAAATTAAAAAAGAAAAAACGAAAAAGAAAAAATTTAAAGATGACACAGCATTTTTTCAGAACAAATGAAGCAAGAAATAATTAATAGACTAGCTCATCTTCTTAATAATTAGATGTAAACATCTTACATTCTTTTCTATATGCTATACTACTTTGGCCTTATGCAAACCCATGAAATATAAGTTTTTTAAGCATTTCTATTTTATAGAAAGGAGGGGGAAAAAGAAAATAGAAATTGAAAGCATGGTGCTACTTAATAAAAGAATTGGAATGTGTGGGTCTAACTTTAGTCTTTCCAATCAAAATTATGTCTGGCATCATGCTTGCAAGTCAATAACCATCTTAGAGCATTCGTGATATAGATCACAATGCTAGTGTTAGAGGCAGACGCAGACGCACACACACACACACACACATGCATACACACACGTTTCCTCCTCCTGAGGAACTTCTTCTATAAGGCTTTATGCTAGAGAATTGCCAAATGAATCCTCAATAACATGTTAATGAACGACAAGAGGTTAATGATGCATTTCTCAGAGTCACACTAATTCCAAGATAAACTCTCCTTTTTTTCTGTACTACAGACAGAACTCAGGGTCTTTGCACAAAGTTATAGCCTGACCTTTTTTGGGGGGCAGGGGTTTTTTTGAGGCAGAGTCTTGCTAAGTTGCTGAGCTCAAACTTGCCATCCTCCTGACTGTACCTGCCAGAGTGCTGAAGGACATAAGCTCCTACTTAAATGAAGGATTCCATTGTGGAAAAGGATTGGAAAATTCTGTATCATATATATCTAATTTGGAGATTTGAAGTGTACATTAGCATATCCAAATGGTTTTGCAATTTTCCAACTTGTTACTCTGACTTACCTGTCTAACCATGCCAATTTAATGTTCCACTGAGCACACTTTTTAAAAAGCTGGGGTAAAATCCTGGAAACAACATACCCACCTATCCGTGCAGGAATAGTTACAGAAGATGTGGTACCTATATACAATGGAATACTATGCAGCCATAAATAAAGACAGATACGAAGTGTTTGAATGAAAAATGGGCCACCTAGAGTCAATAATTCTCAGTGAAATGGACCAAGCACAAAAGACTGACTATAAATGGGTGTCCCTCTTATGAAATGCACAAAAATAATGACATAAAAAGGCCCCAACATGAATGACAGGACAGAAAGAGAGGCAATGGTCAGATAGGAAAAGGGTGAACCTCTGAAAAAAGGGGCGGGCACAGATGCTAATTCCCCAAGCCCCAGGGTTATAATGTGTTACAGAATTTGGAATTCATGTATTTACCAAAAAATGTTAAATTTTATGTCATGAATTTTTACAATAAAAATATTGGAAAAAAGGATTAGAATAAAAAAATTTTAAAGCTGGGTTAATATGTCACCCCTCTTAATACTATTTTTTCTTTTTTGAAGCAAGGTCTCGCTCTGTAGTCCAGATTAGTCCTGAACTCACAATGTAACCCAGGCTGGCCACCAACTCATAGCAATCCTCCTGCCTCGGCTTCCACAGGAAGCACTTTGCAGCACAGGATGCAATGCTAGAAGCCAGCCCAGTGTCTCATCTCCCGCCAGCCGGCCAGTCACAAGTCAGCCAAGCACATGGCCTCTGGCAGAGGCTGTGTTGACTCATTTGAGCCTAAAAATAACTCTGGACCACGTGTGGTTTGATCTAGATTTTCCTCCAGTACCCAGCATCTGTCTTCACCAATTTATAAGATGTTACTTAGTTGTAATCATTCCACACTAATACATTCTAATCTGTTACGAAACGAGGCCACACAAATAATCAAAATCTTTGCTTCTTTTTTTCAAGTTGTGTAGAAACGTTGCCCGTGTTTAATGCTCCGTCACACTATTTGCCGAATGCATGCTCGCATTCACACACTTTAAATTGCAACCAATGAGAGGGTGAGAAAATGTTCAAAATAGCCCTTCTAGCCTTCGAGGGGAAAAAGCTAAGGACTTAGGAATGTGGCCAAGATATCATCTCAGCTATAAATCAGATTTACTTTTCAAAAGCCGTCTTGAACTACATGTATCATTTTATACAAATGAATCTTAACTCATAATTAACTCTGGGAGAAATGATCTGGGACTACAGATTCCATCGCTTGGACATAGCTAATAAAACTTATTGTTGATTGTATGCATAATTCAGCCAGTCAAAAATTAAGCTGATTCCCATGGTGTCAAGACAGAACAGATAGAAAGACATTCCTCACCCATCAATTTGAAATGGGATTTTCTTTCCCTTTTGAGGAATTCAAATGTTAAATAACTGAGAGAATAATTTTCAGGAGATGAGTTCAAGTTCAGGCCACTGTCTGAACCAAACAACTACAGGCACCGCTTCTTTCTGCTTGGGAAAAGCATACACACCAGTCCATAAAGGGAACCTCTCACCAGCATTTTGTGTTTCTTTTGTGAGAGTTCTTCTATTATAATCACTAAGCCCTAAAAAATTGTTTTTTGTTTTTTTGCTGTTTTTGTTTTTGCCTTACTTGCATTTTATTTTTGGTATTCTGTGTGTTTGTCTTTGCTTGTGTGTTCTGGTTTTGTTTGGCTTTGGTAGGAAATGACTCCAAAGTCTGGCACATACCAGGAAAGCACACTACCAGTGCCACATTCCCAGCTCAACACATATTTTTTAAAGTCCAGAAAAAGAATCCAGATTAAAGGCGCCTTTCTTTCATTAGAACACAAAATGAACATCATTTCACCCAAGTTTTATGTCAAGTAAATGAACTCAAGTTAAATTTCATTTCCTAAAGTTAAATCAAAAGTGTCATTTCAAACAAATCCAAAAAGGGACTTAGAAAATGAACAGTGAGAGCAGTTGCTCTCTTTCAAAAGCTATCGGAACAAGACTGCAGATTTCCATAATCTGTACCTGCCCTGCCTCCATAAGATACGGTTTTCGGTAATGCAAACCCCTGACCTAACGTGGCTCAACCCTCTCTCCCACCCTTACTTCTTTCTGCCCTACACAACTGGATGCTGTCCTCAAGCTCCGACACTCCATTCTCTCGGGGGTGATGGCCACCACGTACAATCCACAGAACCCAGCTCACCTGGAGGGCTCAAGTGCTCATAAAATAATGAATGGTCCCATTTATGCCTCAGAATAGGTACAAATACTCCTTTTTCCATTTCCTAAAATAATCTAAAAGGAATGTGAAGGCCACTTATCATTGATGACTTTCTTATCCAAAATTTCCTAGTAAGTGAATTCATACAAGTATTATCAAATTTATAGACCCATCAGACCTGGACACTTACTAGCAGCCAGAGAGGTTTCTAGTTCACTGAACCCATATCAGAGTGGCACATGGCAAAATGGTCCCTCTACATTTTTGCTCTGTTTTGCTTTGCTCGGTGACACTGGAGATCTAGCAGCGACCATCACCCTGAGCTGCGTCCCAGCCCATTTTTTTGTTTTTGTTTTTTATTTCAACACAGGGTTTCATTAAGTTTCTAAGTTGCCCAGGTTGGGCAAATATGCAATCCTCCTGCCTTCCAGAGAGAGAGAGACAGAAAGTTCAAATTAGTTTATTTTTACTTGTTGAAGTGTAATGAATAGCTGTGTGTGATGGTGCAGTCTGTAATCCAGCCACTCAGCTGCTGAGGCGGGAAGATCTCAAGTTCAAGGGCAGTTTTCAAACAAATAAAGGGATGGGATGTGACCCACTGGAAGAGCTTGGGCAGTGCAAGGACCTGTGTTTGATTGCCAGTGGGTCAAACATTTCATTTTCTATTAGCAATACCTGGACTTAAAGTTTCCTTTCTTTAACAAGGAATTGTAAATAAACAACTGTACAACATTTCAAAGTTTGTAAGGTAAATTAAATTTATGTACTGATTGTGTAGAAGGACTAAAATATTTGAAAACATCATATCGCCCAGCTGTTGGATGATTTATTTTTTTTCCATACTACTACTGGGTATGTTTCTGTAATATACATTATCCCATAATGTATATTTGGGCCTGCAGCATGCCACACCTGAGCCAGGTGCTGGAGACAGAGTCCCTACCTCATAGAGCTTGCTATCTACTCGAGAGATCTTCAAGTCTTGATGAGATGTCCATCCCAGATATTCAAGCAAAAGAATCCTTGTTTGCATTTTCAAAAGCATATCTTATAGTAACTTCACTTTACAATTTTATTTCTAAATTTGAAATAAGGCAACACAAATTTAAACATTAGCTTTCATGTATGTCTTTGAAATAACGTTTTAATAAACTCCAAAGTATAATGTACAGAAAACAGAATAAGGAAGTGAGCTGCAGGAGATTCACAAATATTTAGATTAATTCCACCTGCCTGTGATGACTTGGCTTAGGCTGACTCAGTTAAAAATGAGAGCTCATATTTAATTTTCTTGTTGTTGTTCCCAGATAGCAATGTGAAACTAATTTCAAAATTTTTCAGTTCTGTGTGCTGAATCCATCAGCACACCGTAGTAAGTGTTCTTTTAGACCTGTTTTTTGACAGCAAACTTAATCAAACATTTCAGTAATACTATTTGAAGGGAAGAAACATCCTCTGACGATTTCTCACAGGTCAGCTGATGCACTCCGCATTTAAGGATCAGAACGATCATCTGTCTTGATCGCCTACATTACCCTTTCTCAGTTTCGGTCTCGTACATCATTCTAGAACGATCCAGGCCCTGCACTGAGAATTGGTCCATTTGTCTTGCTTTTGGTCATTAAAAAATTATCAACTGCTGATGTCTACTTCACCAATACCGATGCTATCCTAAAGAAGATCAGGCCTAAACAGTCTCCAAATAGCAGAAACATTATAAAAAAAAAAAATGCTCCGAGAACATTTTTAAATACTTCTTTATTAATACTAAATGTATCACATTTAACATAAATTAAAACGAGCCTTAACATGCTCAGAGGAAGATGCGTAAGATGGATAATTTGTATTTGTTATAAAACCAGGCCACAAACTATTCTCCTCAAAGTGGTGAAAGGAGAAAAAAACAGAATATTCCTCTTTTTTCCTTAGAAAACTCGTCTGCAGTTCCAAAATCCGAATGCTTGTCAGAAACGGCTTTTCCACGTAGAGCGGGAGATCTACGGGTGCGCACACCCAGCACCCCAAATTAGCCATCCCCTAAGACTCCCCAGCCTGTTCCAAACGCGCACACGCGTGGGGAGAGACGGGTGCGCACAGCCCAGCGCACCCAGCAAGCTGGTCGTCCAGTTTCCTCTGAACCCCGTCCGTGCACCCCACTCTGGTCCGCGGGAGGGGCCGCGCCCTCGCGAACGCGCCTTTGGGCGCTGCAGGCGACGCGGAGGCGCCGCAGGGCTGCGCGCTCCAGGATGCCTCGGCGCCCGGCCGGCTCCCTCCCAGCCCCAGGGCTGGGGCGATCGGCGGCGGCCGGGGTCGGACCGCACCCCAGCCCCGGGTCCCCTCCTCCGGCGCCCCTCTCCCCGACACCCCGCCGCGGCCTTACCAGGCTCGTGGACCCCCGGGCGGTCGGACAGCTCGAGCACCAGCAGCTCGCGGCCCTCGGCGCTGCGCCCCACCGTGTAGATCCTGCTGACGGCCGTGCACTGCAGCCACACGGCCACCAGCGCCTCGCGCAGCTCGGGGTAGCGGTGGTACTCGAACGACACGCCGTCCTCCTGCTGCAGCCGCCGGCGCCGCCGCAAGCCCGCCGCGGGCGCCCCCGCGTCCTGGGCCCCGGCGCCCAGCAGCCACGCGCCGGCGGCCAGGGCGGCGCCCAGCGCCAGCAGCGCCCGGCCCGCGCGCCCCGCCATCGCCCCGCACGCCGCCTCGGAGCCCGCGCCGCTGCCTGGGACCCGCGGCCGCCGCCGACGCTGCCCGCCGCCAGCCGGGGGCGCGGACGAGCCACCGCAGGGGCGGGCGCCCGATTGGCTGGCGCAGCCGCGCGTCAGAAACCCAATGGCGCGCGGCCACGCAGGTGACAGCCCCGCCGGGTCTGCGCTCCCGCGCGCGGCCGTCGTGGCGAAGAGCGCGACGTGACCCGGCATGTGGGCAGGGCACTCCCGGGGCATTATGGAGCCGTCGACACGGACGGCCACCCCACGCCGGCCGGCTGTGCTCCTTGATGCCCCGAGAATGGAAGAATATTCCAGGAGGGAGAAAAGGGGGGACAATAAAAGGTGTGAGCAGCCCCTCGCCTTCCCTGCTGGGCGCATCTGGGTGTCGGCGGCCCGGAGCTGGAAGGGTGAGGTCGTGTTGGCAACAAGGTCTGGCTAGAAACCAGAGCGCCTTGCGCTTGGGCTGAGAGATTTCAGAGAATAAAAATCTCTCCACCAGTTAGCAGAGCCGGCTTTAATTGTACTCGTGCACGTTCCTTGAGTCCTCGGGGAGGTGGGGGTCTGGGGGCATGAGTGCCTGCCCCAGCCCTCTGCCGCAATACCCTAGGCCAAAAAATGTCAAGATACAGCTCTGCCGTGCGTGGACCAAGGACTCAGTTTGGCACTGCGACTAAATTCTGTTACAGAAAAATATAAATAAATAAAATTGGAAATGGTATCGCCATTCCTTTCACAAAGTTCATTGTAAAAACATAAGATCTTTTACAGCTTTAAATTTCATAGTGAAGTGAGTCAGAAGCAGAAGGTGAAACATCGAATGGTCTCTGTGATATGAGAGACCCAGATCACAACTCTTATGGAACTTAAAATGAAGAACAAAGTGAACCAGGGGGTAGGGTGGGAACGGAGGGAAGGATGGGCAGGGGGAGGGACAAAAGGAGAGTGGGGAAAGTCCTTGTCACCTTGACAAGATACGTAGGTGCACAAAATGCTCAACTTCATTGTAAACCTTAATTTTTGCACTTACACATATCAATAAAATGGGGGAAAACAATTTCAGGCAGCGGTTAGACTCCCGCAGCAACATTTACAGCACATGTTACTCTGAAGATTTTGCCGTTTGCATTCTAAACAACACAAATCTAAATAAATATTAGGTATTTTCCTGGGCCTCCCTTTCTCCACCTGCTTAATGATACTATTTTTTTTTTTTAACCTTCAATAGGATCCAAAGTTTGGTCGATTGGTTGGTTGGTTGACTGGTTGGTTGGCTGGTTGGTCGGTTGGTTGGTTGGCTGGCTGGCTTTTTGAGACAGGGTCTCACACCATAGTCCAGGCTGGTCCTGAACTCGCTATGTAGCCCATACAGGCCTCAAATTCATGGCAACCTTCCTGCCGCAGCTTTCCCCAATGCTGGGATTACTGATGTACACCACCACACCCAATTATGGGATTCTGGGGAATCTAATTTAGGGTCTTGTGCTTGCTGGAAAAGCACTCTAACTGCTGAACTACTCCCCCAGCTGTATCCAAGCATTTAAATTATTTTAAGAAATCAAAAACTAAAAGCCCAGACACAGTTGGTAAGGTGCAATTGCAGAGGCTAGCGGCCACCCCGCTCCACCCCCGCACAACCGCCTTCTTCTCTCTAAGCAGCACAAACCTTTGAGTTTTCTTGGGGCCAGGGGTGCATAGGAAACAGCTGCCCATTTATAGAGGCACTAGAAATATGCCACTTAGTTGAATTGATTTGAGCCCCGCCATTCTCCTCGTGAATGTAAGCAGAACTAAAAGATGTGTATTTTCCACTATGGCCAGCTGTGTTTGATTACACAGTCCAAAAGCTTAAAACAGGGTTATAATTATATTCCTAAAATCATGCCCTAAAGCATAACCTTGGAAATATAGGAAAAAAATGAAATAGCCAAAAACCAACAACATCAGAAGCAGATCAAGACTTTCATGTTAGCAATTTAAAGCAACCACCCTAATTTGTGGCTGGGTGGGACAAGTTGACTTGTAAAGACACACATAAGCAACAGATTTTCATTGAAGCTCCATGTTGCTCCTTAGCTGTCCCGTTGAACAAAGTGTTTCTTTTCTATTTTATCCAAAATGATAATTTTATGGATTTTGGATTTTTTAAACTTGTTTTTAGCTGGTGAAATTGTACGGGCTATCAGGGTTGGTGTGAGGGAATCTCTGTGTCGTAGAACTTTGTTTCCCCAACCTGTGAAACAAGAAGTTTGACAATTCAAACTTATTCATCCTCTAACATTTGAATATAACAGAATCATCTAGTTAGTTTATAAAATACAGATTCACAAGCGCCAACAATTCATTATGTCTAAGTGTGAATTTCAGGCTTTACTAAGATTCTAGGTTTTAACAAGAAAATCAGCTATTCTGATTCTGCTATGTGACTGGCCAATATACTTTGAGAAACAACGGCCTATGTGGTTTCCAAAGTCTCTTCCTAATCTCAAGCGCTGATTCTGGAAGTTTTATTTTTGGAGTAAATTCTTTGCAAAGTGGATGAATGGCAGCACTCCTGGCATGTTGTTGGGCATACCATGTATTTTCCAAGTTCAAAGGAACTTGGGGATACCACACATACCAGTTCAAAGGAACTAAAATTTGAGCTGTGACTTTCCAGGGTAGTTTAGATTTAGGTCAGCTGTACCAAACTTTCCTGGAGCATGTATTACTTGTTCATGGCTTCGTACACAATTCTTCAGTTACCCATCTCAATTACTGGTTAAAAAACTTGCATGTCAAATCTTCAACCAATTTTTGTAATCACAGTTAAATGCATCATGAAGCCCACATTTAAAATTATATGCATGCAAAGACAGGAAGAGACAACCTCTTTTTTATTCCCTTCACTTCTGGACATTTGCATTGGCATATTAAGCTCTCAAATTCCATTTCTTTCAGCTTCATTTCTATTACCATCAAATCCAGAAACTATGTCTTTCTATGTCCATGATTTTCTATTGTCTTCTTCTAAAACCCTGTCTAAAACCCACTTACTCCCCACAAAAAAAAACAGTAAACACATAGCTCTCCACCCATCCAGTTGTATGTTGACATACATTTAACACTCAGCTCTCTGATGAAAATAAAAAAGCTTGACTTACAGTGTTTGCTGATTTGTATGGTATAAATATTCCCATCATGGCTGATTCAAATTATCAATGTGTCATCACTAAACACAGTAGGGAAAGATATACAGTAGCATACAATTATGTGATATTTGAAGAGATCATGTCGACTTGAGCAAATCAGGAACCACACCTGTTTCCGGGTTTGGGAACCACACCTACATTGGGAATTAAGAACAAGCCTGGATTAGACTGGGAGTGATTTGGGGGCCAGTGAGTGAGGAAAGAGCACCCACCCAGTTGTGGGAGGCCCAACTGGGACTCCAAAGGTATAAAAGGAAGGAGCAGGAAAGATTGTCACAGCTTCTTCCTCTGGGAAAGCTCGCACCTTTGCAGTTGTCTACGGACACCGACTTGCTGCACGCCGCAGATCTTCATCACTGATTCGCTCCAGTCTCGACTTGCACCTGTCTGCCTGGCGCTGATCTTCAGTCGCCAATCTTCAGTCTCCAGTCTTCACCATTGTTCTTCCAATAACAGAGATCCACAGCAGACTCTCATGGGCTGTCCTGCAGTCCCAGACGGGTGTTGTACTTTGAGGCTGACCAGCCACTGGACGCTCCATCTCTCACACGTGCACACCGCCATCTTGGACTATCTGTAACCTCAGATTTGGAAGCCTCCGAATAAATCCTTTTTGTTATAATTTCTTTAAGTTCTGCTTTTTGAAAGAACCCAAACTAATACAAATTATATAGGGTGGTGTTGTCACTGATTTTTTATACTCCTCCTTTCCAAGAGATGGAAATTAATCTACACGGTGCAGGCATGACTCACTCTGCACATCATACAGCAGAAAGGATGGGTTGTATCTTCCAAAATCATGTTATAAAATGACTGTAGCTCTTCAGCTTCCATTGCACTTGCTGTCTTATTCTTGTCTTCTCTCTCTCCCCCTCTGTCTCTACTCTCCACTCATTACTGGTCTCAAGGAGGTTGGCTGGCCGCCATGCTGTGAAGAGCCCCACATAGCATAGAACTGAGATCTCTAGACAACAGCCTAGATGCCACTGACATCTTCAGTCTAATAGTCACTGAAAAACTGAGCCTTAGCAACCACCAACCATGTGAGTACATTTGGGAGCAGATTCTCAGCCCCCTGCTGAGTCCTGAAAGGCTTTCATCTCTGACATTGGACATCTCTAAGATTTATTACAGCTTCTTTAGAGACTTTGAGGGCAAACCACCCAACTACGCAAATCCCAGTTTCCTAACCCACAGGAACTGTTAGGTCATAAGTGTTGTTTTAAACTGAAAGTTCGGGGTTATTTCTATCTATTAATGGATAAAAATCCAGATAGCACCTCCCTCATTCCGATGTAACTAAATTTAAGAACATACAGATAGATATTGCCAACAAAGTGACATAACTGGAAGTCCCAGCTCTCATTCTTCCACAGAAACACAGATTTAAAAATGGTAGAAGTAGCAATATCTTTATGAAAATTGCAGAGTCAAATTACAAAGATGCAGTACCTCAAGTGAGCTCAAAATTAAGGCCAATCACCCTGGAAAAAATATCAAAAGAGCTTTTTCATTCTTCCTGCATCAACCGCACTCCAACCTGGCACAACTCAGCAACAGAGACCTGCAAACTCTTCCAGGGATGGAGGACAGTGAACGGAGATTTCAGTCCATGTCCTATAATAGCCAATTTTCTCATCGCTGGGACAAAGTACTCAACACCCACAACTTAAAGTGGGAGAATTTTATTTTCACTTAAAGTTTCAGTCCATGGTCAACTGGCTCCAAGATAGAAACAACATGGCAGGAGAGAGGTACGTCCAGGAAGCAGAGAGCGGAGGAACCCAGAAGGAAGGGGCCAACAAACAGGTATATCTCCAAGGTCACACTTCCTCCATCTAGATCCCACCCTTTAATAGCCTATTCAAATGTGGACATATCACTGGGTCTAAGCATGTCACCACCTTAGCTGTGTACACCAACCCTTATCTTTTTTTTTTTTTTTTTTTTTTGAGGGACGAGAACCTGTCTTGGGCCCCATATGAAATGAACTTGATGTATATAAGCACTAAAGCTTCCTTTTTTAAATGTTTCATTATAGCATTACCAAAAGAAAAATCAAGGTCAAAAATCAGATGGCATGTGGGTTAGGCACTTCTTGAACCCAGTGATTAGGTTAGTACTCTCACCATTCAATCATCCTTTCAGAAACCTTTTATCTAGTCAAGTTATCAAGATTAACTGCACAAGTTTGACCCTTGTCAATGTCACACCGAATCCAATCTGCTTAAGCCACACTTAATTTCTAAATAAATACAGTAGCAGGGTGTGACAGTTAAACCAGATGGCCAACTTGTTTGGTTTAGGAGATGCTGGGGACTAGCAAAGCTTCCTTCTGAGGGTGTCTGGGTGGGTGCTGGAGGCATGACCTGGGTACTGTTCCTCGTCCCCGGCCCTTCCTTCCTGATGATGCCACTGTCCTGCTTTGCTTCTTGGCCATCCCCCGTGCCCTGCTGTCATGATGAAGTTCCTGCCGTGGAGCTGCTCATTGTGGACTGAATTCTGCGAAACCATGAACCAAATTAAACCTGTTCTTGTATAGCCTTCTGTGTAAGTTGTAGTTATTGGCTAGTGTGTCCTAGAGACAAAAAGCTAATAACAGAAAGCTTGTACCAGACACAAGGGGTTGTTGCTGTGATGACCCCTGACCATGCAGTTCAGAATTAGGCTGAAGAAGTCTTGCACATTGTGAGGAGAGCCTGATAGCAACTCTGGTCAAAGGTCATAAGTACCAGAATTATGATAGAAATGTAGACAGTAAAAGTCAGTGTCATACAGTATCAGTTGGGAATATAGGCCTATAGGGAATTGAACTCTAGGCCATGCTTGTTGCACTCTGGAAAAAAAGAAAAAAAAAGTTTACATTTTGCCCACGTGCTGAGACTTTGCAGAAGGCTGAGGTTAAAGGTTATATACCAATTGATTTGATGACAAAAGTTTCAAAAGAGCCCACAACCCTCAGACTACCACATGGATACTGCTGGCTACTTTTAGCCAGATGTGCAATGAGAATTGTGGGCAAAATGCACAGGACAAGTATTTGGAAAACTTAAATTCGTGGCCCCAAAAAAGAACAATGAGTAAATTCGGAGCCAAAGGAGGTAGGTTGATGAAGAGATTAGAGCCATTAAAAAGAAATCAGCTACTTTGAACCTAGAAAAGAAAAAGTAGTTCTTGCCTTGCAGGCATCTAGGGAATCAGCAGGGGCCCTCCCATCACAGGCTCAAGGATACCATAATGTAATCCTTTCATTAGAGAACAGAGCCGATGGGCTCCCTGCTGGCAAAGGTCCTGTGGGGGAGTTGGTTTCCTGGGACTAACTTCTCCATGTTCACCAGTCATCCAAGTACTGAGAAGTTGCTGCAGCCCAGGTCCAAGAGGGCCTGGCTACTGCCAATGCTGGTGGCAGACACTGGCACTGTCTAGTCTTTGCAAGCATGCAGAACGCTGTGGTGACCTTAAGAATTCTCAAATGTGGAGAGCCTCTTAATAATCCACAAATCAATATTTAGGCTTTCCAACTCACAGCCTGAAGTATTTGCTGTGAGAGGCTCTGCCTGCTTATAATCTGTTTACGTCTAACAAGGCTAAGTAATGTTTACCAACCCATAAACAAAACTATTGTAAAGGTACTTCAAGGACAGTCGTACACCTGTTATATTGATAACTGATATGTTCTTTTCCCCCACGACCTTCCTCTTTGTGGAATTTGCCTAATGTACATCTTGCCTAAAGCTTTGTCCCACCCCCACCTATCTATCATCCTGGTGATAGGACTAACCTTGCCTCGTGATTATCCCCAACCATATGGCCCATGATCTTATGATTCACTTTGTTTTCCTGCTCTTCTCATTGTAGCTTTTTGTTGTTGCTGTTGTTACCCAATATATAAGGAAAGAAAACTCTGCTCAGGGCTAGAAAGTCAATTCACCTTTAGGCTATGAAAACTTTTAGTCACTGTGAAGACCTCTTGGGAAAGGAATTTAGAATAGTACGGTGCCTTCAATAACTTTGGCCCAAAACACAACAGAATGCAAAAGCTTTGGGGACATACAGCGTTCCACTTTGGTTTTTGAAGAAGGCCTGAGGGGCCAGAAAGTGCCCCTGAGAGGGGAGTGTGTGAAGCAGTGGGAATGAAGCTGAAGGTGTAGCAGACTCCACAAAGTTGTGTCAATGTTTTGAGATTGAGGGCTGCCCAGAGAAGAGCTTTCAGGTGTTGTTGGCTTGTGGACCAGGGAGTGAGGATCACTCATAGGCGAGCCTGAGAGACTTGATTTCTGTCACATAATTTGTGATATAAGGGAGATTATGGTTAACTAAAGAATTATTAGAGATCCTCCAGAGGGGGAGAGAATTGCCAGGGAGCTTTAGGACCCCGTGGCAGCTTTAAGTAATTAAAGAAAGAAGAAACATTCTTACAGCTTTTTCCTGGGAAAGCTGTAGCCTTGCCTAAGTCCCCAGATATCACCTTGGCTCCTGCCTTGCATGGTTTCTGTCTGCAGTGGGGTGAGCAGCTCTCCAGCCTCTGCCATGTGCCTGCACCATTACTCGATGCCCATGAACGGACTGTGTGAATCCTTCTGAAACTGTGAGCTAAATAAATCTTTCCTCCCTTAAGTTGTAGTGATCAGGCATTCTGTCCCAGCAACAAGTAAGTAAGACAGTTATATACTGTGAACTGGAAGACAAAGTAATTTGAATGGCCATTTAGTAGAAAAATTTAGAAAATTTTAATGAAATATATCTGCCCATCACATTTTAAATAAACACAAATATATGCACATTGCTATATTCATCAGTTGATATGTATATAATAAAATGATCTGCAATGGTTCTCGCATTTCCAATTTTCTTGAGTCTAATTGGTTGGCAGCTCCTGTGCAAATGACTAGTCAAGTAATTCATGAATTAAAATCTCAGTCGCGTTCTGTCTTTTGTTGCTTTTGTTGTTTCTATTATGTTGTGGGCTCACGGATGAGAATGAGAAAACTCTGCTGAGTTTTGTGTTTGTTTTACACTTAACTGTGTATTCGTCAAATCTTGACATATCTCCATTTGACTTACAAGGAAACTGAGACTCAAACAGCTTGTCTAAGGCCACACAGGTAGTTCACACACCTAATTGGCCAAGCTGGGACTCCAAACCAAGGACTGTGTCATTACTGGACCCTTCCTTGGGTCAGACAGCTTCAGGCAAAGTTTCAACACCAGTGGGGGAGAGGGGGAAATACTGCTGGGTGGTGAGTTTGCTGTTCAATGGTCTCAGCATGCAGCCCCTTTTTCATTTCTGTCTTAAGAAGGAGATTCAAGCTTTGAGTAAGTGACTAAACTAAATGACCTTTAAAATCTTTAAAGGTACAAAAGCAATGTGAAATATTCTCACCAATCTCAGGAAAAAGGAAAAAAAAAAACACCTCACTTCCTTCCAGGTGAGTGTTCAAGCAAAAGAGTAAGGATTAGCTTCCTTCTGAGTTACAGTCTTAGCCGTCCATTGCCTTAACCACATTTGCTTTATCCACTGGTCCACGATGGATATCCTGGTATCTTTCATGCTGTAGCTATTATTTGTTATGCTGCTATAAACGTGAGTATTCGTGTATCAGGTTATATGGTGCTTTTGACTCTTTAGGAAAGATATCCTGACTTCAGGCTGAAATCCTTCCAGTCTTTCCATTTCTCCATTGAAATATTTCTCCATTTCTTGCATTGCCTTGTTTACCTTTATATTTGTGTTTCTTTATAAATATTAATGGCCTTTTCTGCTGGTGGGCCCCTGCTAGGTGCTTCCTCCATTACTGGCCACGCATAAATGAGTTAAGACATTCTGAAACTGTGAGATAAGATAAATTCTTTCCTGAAGTTGTGGATGTTGGGTATTGTGTCCCAAAAACAAATAAGTAACTAAGACTGCTGGATTGTCCCTCTCAATCAATAGACAGATATATGATTGGAGTTTAAAAAGTTACAAAGTTAAATTTTACTATTAGAAAGAAGAAAGATCAAGAGAACAAAAGCTTCCTGTTAGGGAAGGGGACCCAGAGCTGGAAGTCTGGTCCCCTATGTAGTGACTCCCCTTCGGATGAGGATTTGGCTTTCTCTTATCTCTAAGCCGGCCCAGGAGTGGTGCTGCCCTCCAGGTCAGTGATTTATGCCTATATGCAGGGTACTAGTCGCTTAAGTAGATATAAGAGATAATGTATAATTTCTCCACCTCCCTTTGTTCCCTTGGTGTAAGCAAAGCCCATGAAGTCTGTCTGCCAAAAGTTTAGGGAAGAAAAAGAAGGAGGGAGCAGAGAGAGTGAGGGAGCTAATGTCTATTTCCCAATTGAATTCTACTGGGCCCACTTCCTCACTCTATCCTACCTACCCTTTTATCTCTCCTAATACTGGCATTTTCAAATTCCTGGAATCTCCACACCACCAGTTTCATGTGCAAAACTTCACAAACTCTGAGGGGCACTCCAAGGCCTTCTGAAATCCGTGTGGATGCCTCCATTACCCCATAACTACTGCATCCTAAATGCCTATAAAACCAGCACCTTCCGGATGATGCCAAGGTCTGCTGCTGGTTTGAGCAGCAGTTTGACGCTCTTGGCCATGGCCATAGAAGCTTCTGAGTTCTGGTATGTCTGAATTCCTTGGGGATTCACCTTCCTAGGAGGCCCTACAGGATGCCCTGGGGCTCTTATTTTTAAGCAAAGTTTTAAATCCTTGATCCTTCTAAGGATGCTGTCTCGCTGATTCCTCAGATGCCCTCAAGGCATTTTTCCTATTGTCCAAATGCAGTGTATTTCTTTTTAATGCTGATCTCTTCAGCAACCATGTTCTCCATGGCCCCATCTTTGCTGGTAGTGTCTTCTAGGAAAAACAGCAAAATTTTCACTGTTTTTTTTCCCTCTTTCTCTCCTAGTTTTCAGTGTGGAGCTGGCTAGAAGCAGCATACCGAACCCATGCAAGAACCTAAGTGCTGGGCTGCCTTGAAATTCCCTCCACTAGAATAATTAGTAAACCACCCTTAATCTCAGTTTCAGGCAGTCTTGAGACAGGAGCAAAATATTGACACGCTTTCCGCCAGTGTAAAACATATGTGGTGTCTAGGCCAATTGCCAACAGTCCTTCCCACCTGAAGCCACTAGAATTTGGTCTTTGCAATCTAATCTTCAGTTCTGTCAGCGTTCGAGTCTTCTCGGCTCTGACTAAAATCTCTTACCATGACCAGCTTACAGCACTCTATGGCTTCTATAGCCAGCATCTCCAAACCTTTTCAAATTTCTCCCACAAACCATTTCCAAAGGCTTCTAAATCACATGGTCCACCATTGTCACAGCAACCAACACACTCCCGGTACCAATTTTTTAATCACTATCTTGTCATTGGATCAGAATCTCCAACACACATAACTTAAGAGAGAAAAGGTTTATTTTGGCTCCCGTTTCAGAGGTCTCAGTCTGTTCGTGGTCAACTGGCATTTGAGAAAGTGCCTGGTTGGGGGGGGGGGGGGGGGCTAGCCAGAAAACAGCTAGGAAAGAAGCTGAAGAAATTTATAGACTTCCACATTACGTCCTCGGTGAGCCCTCCTGACCAGGCCTCTCACCTCTTACAGCACAGACATCATCAGTGAGTCCAGTAACACATTTAATCCCCATGATTCAGTCATCTTAGAAACACATGAGGCTTTGAGTGGACACTCCAAATCCAAAGCAAAACACCATGCTGATGCCTTTCACTGGCTGAGAGATAAGCATGAGCAACGGAACAGAAGGCTGAATGTACAAAGATTACAAGAAAAAATCTTTGGCCAAAGAGCAGCAGCAAGGCAAGGTGGAGCTTTCTCAGGAGCGGTAGGATGACTGTCACTGAAACAGGGAGGTGAAAGAGTATTCACCTGAAGTGTGTGCAAGCAGTTAAAAAATTTAAAAAGGAAGTGTATGTACAGAGACTAAAAAAATATTTCCTAAAGAATCCAGAAGGAAGAAGAACCTAGGAACGGGGAAGGACAAAAGAGTGAGGCGGAGAAGCGGAAGTGAAAATTATTAATATGTGATATGTATCTGCCCGATTCCCCATGTTTAACTATGTGCCACACACATATACTAATAAAAATAATGAGAAGTAAAAATACTTCTGAGATTTTTCATAATGCATACACAAGCACAGCTCCTAAAATCAAGCCTGTGCAGGCTGGAGAAATAGCACAGTGGCCAGCATACTTGCCTAGCAAGCACGAGGCCCTGAGTTTGACTCCCCGGTACCACATAAGCCAAGAGTGGTGGCTCACGCTTAGATTCCCAGCACTTGGGATGCAGAAGCAGGATTGTTGTGAGATCAAGGCCAGCCTGGGCTAGATAGTAAGTTCTAGAGAGCCTGGACTACAGAGTGAGGCTCCGTCTAAAATAAAAAATAAAATTAAACAAATAAAATAAATAAGATCAGCCATGTGATGTTCACTTGTTACTTAAAGAAATGTAGGGGACCTTTAATATGGAATAGCTAACACTTATTCCACGCACAATAGTGCACACGGGGCATCTTAATCCTCACAGACTTGCTAGAAAGTGTGATTATCCTCATTTCACAGATGAGAAAAACTGTTGAGAGGAAGGCTTTTCGGGAAGTGACCCTACTGCCAATAGCAAAGGAGTTTCATAACGCTTATGGTTAACTGGCCCAGGCTTGTCCTGGCATGGTCCCTCTCCTTTGTGAGCACGCAGAGAGCTAGCATGAGTCCAGAACTGAACTGCCTGTTCTCTTCACAGCTGGAAGAACACTTCATATATCAGATCCCAGCCCTTCACGTCCTTCATTAGGCTTTCAGAACTCAACAGTACTCAGAGCATACATCTGCGAGCCACTGCACCATGTTCTGCTGGTGACTGTGTAAAAGAAGGCAGCACTTAACCATCACCTGCTGGAAAGAGCAGTCACCGCATCAAGGTCACATCATTTCCTGAATGTTGGCTGAAAAACTATACTCTTTTGGAACATATCAGGAGCTATCCTCATAGGGGTGAACTGCTCTCTCTTCATGAAGCAGCTGTGTTCACTATTTTCACCCAGTTATGGAGGTTGAGAACTTGAACAAAGAATTTAACAGTTCCAGGCTTCACGTAAGAGCACAAGAATTGGGAATTCAGAGAAAAATCCTCTCATATCCACAGGCCCTGTCTTGTTCAAATGTCTAAATGTCCTTTAGCCTGGTAAGTAGAAAACAATAAGAGTCATAATAAGTCTAAGCATATTCTATTCCTCATTTTAATATTAAATTTAATTTTTCATGCTTTTATTGAAATGTAAAATAATCAAAGAAACAAGTTATCTCTACCAATTATTTTCTAGACTGGAATCAAAACTATATATTATTTTCTATTCTCTAGTTTTCATATTTGTTTTTTGTCAAGTGACAGAAAACAGCTTAATTCAGGTAAAAGGTTTGACTGATTAGTCTTTTTTGTACTAATATGCTTGGAAATATGGGTCTTACCACTTCCTTGGTGTCTACTGCTTAAATCTTTTTTTTAAAAATCTCACTCTATTCTCTGAAATTCTTAAAATGCAACTTCACAGTGTTAATATAGTCTCCACAAGCACAGATTTTAAACACAGCCCTGTGGTGCTAACCTCTTCTTTCAGACAATTATCTCATCTATTAAGATAAAATGGAACCTACCTTGTGGAGCTGCAAGACTTAAACACCAGAGAAAGACCAAAACACCTGTTTCTAGGCCACAGCTTAAAACTATGTACTGGGTGGTGGCTATCACATGTTGCACAGGACATAGGCCTAAGGTCAGTATTTGTCCCCGCCCAAGATTATAGGGACATTAGTAAGAGGTGAGTAAAGCTCATATAATCACTGGAAAGAATGTCATCACCTTTGACCTGGCTAATGTACTTTGTCCTTATAATAGTCCAGTTAATTATCTTGTACTCCAACTGAAATGACTCATTGCTTAAGATGGAATGAGGATTCTGTCTTAGTTGTTCACTCCTTTCTCCTCCCCAATAAACACTGAGTCTGCCCTGATGAGGACAGCATCGTGCTGCTCCTTTCACTAGGGGTCAAGCTCCAGTGTCCACCCTTTCAGCCTCGCACTGCTCTAAACAGTGGTTCTAAGTAGTCCCTGTGCCCCTGACCACTTGTGGTGAGAGACACTACCTCAAAGACTAAATGAGAACATGCATTAATAGCCTATACTGCAAGTCAGTGTATACAGTGAGTGCTAAGTAACGTTAGTAAGAGTGGGCTGCAGGTGTAGCTCAGAGTTCAAGCACATACTCAACACACAGAGACCCAACACCCGGGCACAAGAAGGGAAACTGCAACTTACCAACTTGTTTAAATGTTAAGCATTATTTCTGACAGCAGAGGTCACTCTCCTCAAACACTGAGAGAAGCACCTTTTATTGCTAACGCAACTGTCTGTGCATTCTTTACATAGCAGAGTGAAAAGAACTTTGTTTAAAGATAGGGTCTTGCAATGTAGTTCATTCTGGCCTTGAAGTCACTCCGTAGCCCAGGGTGGCCTTGAACTCTCATTCTTCTCGCTTCAGATTCTTGAGTATTGGGGTAAAATTCTTACAGATATCTTATAATTAAGCAGCACAATTTTAAGTGCAGCCCCACAGAAAGGTATGCACGCAGAGGTAAAAGAGCCTATCATGTACAGGTTATAAAACACGGGATAGCAAAATATTCCCAGTTATAACTGAACCCCTACTTGGGTCTCTTTACTATGTAAGTTGAAGATTAAAAAAAAAAAAAGATGCTAGAAAACAGTCTCTTTGGGCACACTGGAGAACGAACCCTGGAGCTTTGTAATAAACAACTACCCAAGCCTGTTTTTATTTACAGAGACAAAACCTCACTAAGTTGCTCAGGCTTGAGGTCCTCCTGCCTCCTCCTCCCTGGAAATTACAGGCACAGGCCAGACATGGCTATCGTTCTAAAAATAAATAGTACCATATGCTAAGAATTATCAACTCTTGATTTGATACTGGAGAATCAGAAATGCTGAGATTCTATCAGCTTTAAGTATTTTTTTTAATTTCAGGGGCTAGAGGAATAGCACAGTGGTTAAAGCACCTACCTAACAAGCATAAGGCCCTGGGTTTGATTCTCCAGCACCACATAAACTGGGCTTAGTGGTGCATACCTGTAATCCCAGCACTGGGGAGGCTGAGGCAGGACAACTGCTGCCAGTCCAAGGCTAGCCTGCATTACATAGTGAGTTCAGAAGCAGCCTGGGCTACAGCATGAGACCCTGTCTCAAAAATAATAAATAAATAAATAAGCTTTGTATCATTTCATATGTAGAGAAAACATTTTATAAGCGAAGAATTGTTCCCTTATCGGCCATTTCACTAGTCACTGCCCCACAACAGTCAAGCTTGACAAACACACTGACACTGCCAGGCCACAGTTAAGCAAGTAAAGCACTAAAAACCAAAAAAACACCTGTTCCTTTAATTACAAAATTTTAATCATTCCTACATCCTTCCTTGTTAGACTAAAAGTTGACAGCTAATACTCAAAAGTGGAAATGAAACAATCAGACAAAAAATCCACATTTATTTCAATATCTCAAAGTGCAAACACAGCAAGTCAGTCCACAAAGTTTCAATATATGTCTTTAAGTATAATGAAAAATTGGAATATTTTACAAAATCAAAGGATCCATAGCAGAAATAAAGCTTTAGTTTTAAAAAATTCAAGTAATCTGAAAAAATCTTTAGACTAAAATATTCTACTTACATCACATCAGAAATGCTTTATTTACAGATGCCATAGTTCACTGCAATAAAAAGTGGCTCCTCAAAGAATCCCCCTAAACCGGTCAGCTCCACGCGAGAGTGGGTGCTCCTGGCACTGCCTACTACGGATCCGGTGGCTTGTGTGGCTTCTAACACTCACTGCATCAGTAGATTGCGCTCATGGTATTTTCACTTTAGGCAAATTCTAAAAGTATGTGAAGTCAAATATAAGGCCAACATCCTCATTACGGATTTTCTAAAATGACCAATACATGTCTATAAGACAACATCAGCTTCAGGACTCTGGTAGTACTGAGGGAAAAGACACGCTATTTTCATCACTTAAAATTTTTTTCTAAGGTTAGCGACGTGGCCTTTAAACCTTCCTCATGAAAACTGTCCTTAAATATATATATATATATATATATATATATATATATATATATATATATATATGTATCTTTACTCATCAACGTACAGAGCTTATATGCAAAGTAGAAAAAGTTCCCAGTAGGAAGATAATTAAATGTTGTTAATGGCCTTTTTATCACTTAGCAGCTGAGACTCGTGCTGACTTCTGCTCTTCAGAAGCAATGTTAACTACTAGTTTTAATTCAGGAGGATGTGGGTCTTCCAGAAAGGTTTAAGAAAGAGATTTATTCAGTCTTTTTTTCCAATCTTCTTCCTCTTTTCATTATAGGCATTAAACTGAGAGTCTGTTCCAAAAATTCTGTCCCACCATGTGAATGTGGATGCGTAATTTCCAATGAAGTTCATGTGGTGGAAGTCGTGGTGCCGAGAACCAGCATAGAAAGGGATGAGGTGCAGGGGGTTGAGAGGGAGGTCATAGCCACTGCAGTAAAATGATTGCATCAATAACAAAATAAATACAGCTCATATAACCAGCATTTTCATTAATACTCATAGGCTCATTTAATTAATTCAAGTTAGTAATATTCCACTTTGCCTAAATCACCTTATTTCAAAATTTAGTAAAGTTGCATATTCTAGAAACCACTTCAAGGGAAAAAAAACTCTATAAGATCTATGGAAACTATATATTATACATTAGAAGATGAAAGAGACAAGTTATGATAATGTATTTTTAGCCACAGATTTTCAAGAATTATTTTTGTTCTGTTCTTTTTCATCACAATGTACAACAGATGTAAACCAAGTCCATAACAGAACTTACTTTTGGGGAAATGGCACATGAAAGTGGCATCAGGTATAGGCCCAAGAATCACTGTGCTGCAACTTCTTTTATTTTTTGAGGCAATGACATTTAGAATTAAATGTACTGCAATTAATTAAAATAGCAAATGGCCGAAAATGCACAGCTCTGTGGTAGTTCTTGCATAAGTCCCTGGGTTCAATCTCCAGAACAAAATAAATTAAAACACCATTTCTCTACAGTTAACATAAATGATTCCAAGAGTCATCACACTTAAAGTAGTGTCCTTTATTTCTAATTACACATTTAAAAATCACATATAACTCTTAGAGTATGCTATCCTATATTTCCTGAGTATAGTTATAAGTCTCAAATCAAAATGCAATAAACACTTCATTTTAAAACAATGAAAAATTAAGATTTTAAGCATTGAGAAAAGAATTTAATGTAAGTAATTTAATACAAATACCTCTCCCTCAATGAAGGAAGCCTTGGAAATATGTCCATACTATAAGCAGGGCTTTCACTATGCAAGTACTTTCATCAGTACTCCACAGAGATGACTGGAAATGACCCTATTCAGTGACAGCTAATAGTTTCACTACGTATCATGAGTCAGCTTTAGGGGTAACAATGTTGCTAAGTGGTACAGCATTTGTTGCCTAACACGTATGAGGCCCTGGGTTCGATTCCCAGCAACACACACAAAGTGTTTTCGGTTAGATTTAAGTTTAACACAAAAGAATAAAAAAACTGCTGGATTTGCTTGTGTAAATAACTCACTTCACTATAAAAATTCCAACAGCAGAGATCAGGAAGCAAAATCTTCCTGTTTGAAATTTTATCTAATGATTATATTCTATTACCTTAAAAGTAGCAGAAAATTAACTCTTACTAGTCTACTTAGAAATATACATAAACTTATGGCCATGAAAATAAAAATTTTTAATAATGTCTTATACATGAAGACTCCATAACTTACCTGTGGACATCAATAGTTTCTATCAAGCGAATGGTCAACCATGCCCAAAGAAAAATAACATGGTCACACAGAAGCAGGATCCCAATGAAAAATCCAGTGCCGAGGATCAGGGTCTCCAAAGGGTGAGCATATTCAGCTTCCATTCCAAACGGAGACTAAACCAAACCATAAGCACTCTTAATAATAATTATGATGCTTAAATTTATGTGTCTACCTAGCCAAAATATAATGTTCAACCAAGTGGTCAATCATCAGTCCAGATGTTGCTGTGAAGGTACTTTTTTTTTTAAAAAAAGATGCAGTTAACGTTTACCACAGTAGTCTTAGTGGTGGATACGAGGAACTCAACCCAGGACCTCTGCCCTAAGTGACATTCCCAGATGTTCTTGATTTTGGAGACAGGGTCTCACCAAGTCTCCAAGTGGCCGTGCTGGGCTTGAACCTATGATCCTGCTGCCTCAGGCTCTATGGGGCTGAAATTGCAGACGAGCGCCACAGCTGTCATCCGCTTAACTACGTAGTCTTTGATTATGCAGATTACCTTTCATAAAGATGGTGGCACTTCACCCAGTGAGCCGAAGGCCTTAAGAGCAAGAACTAAGGTTTTTTAGGAACAAGGAGCTCTCTGCACTCTAACACTAGACTCCAAATGAACCTCGGCTCTGGAATCTGGACCCAAGACCACATATCCTTACTTGAATTTCCAACCTGTAACCTGCCCTACAGATTTTAGACTTGCCAGTCCCAAGAATCCCACGAGTAAATTCTTTGAAATAATCTCTCTGCAATATATATTATTAATTTGGCTTCTTTGGGGAATCCTAACACCTTTATCCTATTTATGTATATAGTTTTATAAAATTATATTTTTTGTATTAATAACATACCTGATTTTATGTGTGTTTATCAATAAAACTACCCTTTTAATATTAGGAATATAAAAACTTAACTACCTTTAATGGTTTAAGATATAAGGATTAAACAACTAATGTGAATTCTAAATTTTTATTTACTCATTTCTATTTGCTCTCTCAAGAAAGGGCTGCCTGATTCAGTGTACCATATATATAACAATCTCTCAATACCCACAGTTCTGTTTTCTAAGGTTTCAGTAACTGGGATCAACCATTATCTGAAAATATCAAATGGAAAACCCCCAGAAATAAACTACTTCTAAGTTTTAAATTGTGCACAATTTTGAGTAGTGTAATGAAACCTCATTACTACCCCTTCCTAGACAAGGGCCATCCCTTGTACCCACTGTCCACACCATCTACCTGACAGTCCCTTAGCAGCTGTCTCAGCTACAATGTGACCCTAGTAGGTACCCACCGGGGCTCCTGGGGATGAGGAGGGACTGCTATAATGATCAGTGCACAGCATACTGACACAGCCCGTTTGACAAAGCTTCATTAGAAGTCAGTTCTAATTTAAAAAATGAAAATTAAAAAGCCACTGTTTCTGTTTGAGAGTTAGCTATGTGACAAAAATGAGTTAAAACTAAGTAAGTGTTTTAAAGTTAAAGGTTAATTTCCTTGAGGGTCCCAGTTAAATGATCCCAATACTGCCAGCTATGAGGCTGTGTGGACACAACATTCTGACTGCAGGACAAGAGCCTCAGCTATTGAATATAATATTTTTTAGGTCTCAATTTACCATAAAATTTACATATTAAAGAAAAATTTTAGAACTAATTTGTGTACATGTGTTATGCTCTTCATAAACTGTGCTAAAAGAAGAGGAAATAAAAGCATCACTGTACACTTTCTATTGCTTTTTCTTAAGACACGTTCCTGCCATGTAGCCCGGGATGGTCTCAACTTGAAATCCTGTCGCTGGGGCTGAGATTATAAGCATGCATCACTACGAAGAGCTTTCTACCAATGACAATCTTTAAATGTGCTCAGGCAATAAAAGTAGACATTTTGCTTTTAATAACAAAAAGCAAGCTGGGTCCAGTGGCAACCTAGCACTTTGGGAGGCTGAGGCAGGAGAATCACAACTTCAAACCCAATCTGCACAATTTACCAACTTAGTGAGACGAATAAATAATAAAATGGGGCTGGGGGTGTAGGTCAGAGCGAAGGCCCTAGTACCCACCCCCCAAAAAGCACTAAGTATGATTCTACACACCTGAAACTCATGATGAACTTTATGAATGTATTTATATATTCTCTTGTGGTGTAAGAGTCTGTGCAAGAAATAGTGCCAGGTATCTTCAATGACTGCACAGCCAAAGCACCTTGCCAAGAGGGTGTACCTTCAAGAAAAAGATACGGTAATGAGCAAGAAATAACTGGCGTTAGTGTCACTGTTGAGATTTCACATGAAACCAAACATCCGATTACCAGGTTGGCCAAACTGCACACAGTGAAGAACAAATTCTGAAAGCTGCGAGATACAGCTACATGATATAACCTGAAACAGGGTCATACATACTGACCACTCTTTCACTTCATTTCATTTTGCCCAAGGTCAGTTTTACAACCACAGTTCATCTAAAACCTGAGGAAACAGTAGTGGTGAAGAATGCGAACTAAAATTAGTTACAACCAACACCTTTTTCTTTTCTCATGTGACACTAGGGATCAAAGCCAGACCCTCCCTAACACTGGGGAAAAGCGCTTCCACTGAGCTACATCCTTAGCCCTTTCTTTACTTATTAATTTCGTGACTTTTTTTAATGTTTTCAATTACAGGTGTACCACACCTGTCTATCACCATTTTTTGTACCTGAATTAAGCGAAGTGGCAAAAAATAATTTATAGACCAATGCATATATATTTAGAAATTATTTTGTATGATAAACATCCATTATGTAGAAAAAGTGTAATATCCCTCTGTATCTGCTGGGTCTAGGATCTCATTCCCCCAGGGTAATGAAATCCACACATGCCCAAGCCCCGCAGAAAACAGTGTAGATTTGTATACCACCTACAGACAATCTCCCATGTATTTAGATCACTTTGAGACTACTTACAATACCCAATATAACGAAAAAGCTATGTAAAAAATTGTTACGTCATATTGGTTATAAATAGTAACATGAAAAAACATGTACATATTCAATAAAATTTTTTCATGGGTTTATTTCTTTAATTTCGTTTTTTGTGTTTTTAAGACATATTTTTTTTCTTTTAAAATATTGTCAACCTGTGGTTATATAAATGTCAGGATACAGAACTCATACATAGGGAAGGACAGCTGTGTATCTACACATGGGTATATATTTCAGAGTTGAATTTAAATATTATTTGAGCAAACACTTATAATCAGGTGATACCACTCACACAACTGTAAGTGTAAATTAAAACTAATTCCTTTTTCTAATGTTTACAACAAACCTGAACACACACACACACACACACACACTGTTTTGTCTGTATGGACCATAAACACAATTTTATAAACCACACAAACTATTCTCTATTTCTCATTCCTTTTAGACTTAAAATGTGGTGTGTTTTCCTATTACAATCATAAATATGTGTACACAATCATGTTATGGAAACTCCTGGTGCTAGAAACTTACTTCCAATAAAATATAGAAAGAATAGGAACATAAAATTGGTACTTTCAAAGTATAGAATAAAATGAAGAAAAGATAAGTAAGTGTAATTTAATGAATCAGCCACAACTAAGCAGGCAAACCAAGCTGTGTGTACGTACCATCTTGGCATTCTCTCCCAATCATAAGGAATGTTGAAAAACTCTGTAAAATAGTAAGTTCCACAAATCAAAGGCAACTGGATACAAAAGTGATTGAAGAGAAGTACTTTAAAACATTTCCACTGGCCATCCCAGGTTTCTGGTTTATCCTATAAAGAAAAAGCACAACGTCTCGTAGTATTAGTTTTACTATAAAGTAGTTTAGCTGAACGACTACAAGAGTAAACTAAAACTCCTAATTCTTTTTTCTAATGTTTATAACAGACTTTAATTCTATGTGATAATAGATAAGGCTCCCAGCAACCGGTGTAACTACATTCAACAGGTGAAAAAAACATTCCCAGATAAATTCAGCCATCTGACCCAAAACAAACTTGCGCACCACCCGTATCAGTAACTATCTAGTCTTTGCAGCCGAAAAATCACTAGCTCTTTTCACTCCAAGTTTCAAGGAAGAAGTTATGCTGAGATTACAGTCGGATGGCCCCAACTTTAGCACTTGTACACAGAGCACAGAAACTTATCACACGGGCAAATTTCTACTTCCAGAACCGGCAGTGTTTGCTCAAGAGATAAGTGCATTTTGTTCATGTACAAGGACTGAATTAAAAACTCTGGGAGTTAAAGACCATCAAATATGTGTCCAAAACTGAAGTTCACAGTCAAGTAAAAATTTAAGGAGATGGTCATAAAGCCTAATAAGGATACTTTGCAAGCCATTATCAAAACAAAGCAAAAAAAAAAAAAAAAAACCTTAGTTTAGAGGGCTGCATAGATAAGAAAAAGTAATTTTGATTTTACAAAACAATAAGTAGGACTGGGTTAAGTAAAATCTAGGTCTCTTGATCTAGTGTTGTTCAAAATTCATTACATTATTTGGTGAAACAATACTAGCTGAGATTAGATTAAATAAAAATATAAATATCATATCCTACCATAAAATTTTGAACTATGCCACTGTATTTATTTCTGTAGTACTGATTTAGACTCTCAAAGCCAAGCTAGTTTTGTTTTGAAAATCCCCCACACTGATTAGAGCCTTCAGCTCAAGTCCACCACACTCACCTTCTGGATCTTGTACTTCCTCATGTAAGGTATAAACTGAAATAAAAATCCAGGTAGACAGATCAAGATATAAAGGACTTCATGAAGTATAAGGGATCCCCATGTTGCAATCTGGAACTTTGTGTAATTATCCAGCATATAGTTCCAAGCATTTTTAAATGGTTCCTGAAGAGGATTCTCAGGGAGAAGTGAATCTACGTACTCCACAGCCAACAATGCTGAGCTAAAAATGCCGACGCTTTCATTGGTTGCCATGTTTTCTAATCTATGCCGACAGCAGCCTTATAATTCTGAAAAAATAAGCAAATTGATAAGCTTAAAAATAAAGCTTTAAAGAATAGGTTTTTAGATGTATTTTCTAATAGTTTTAAAACTGACAATTACCTACAAGTTCTGATTTCCCAAGTTCTAAATGCGATATATTCTCTCTCTCTCTCTCTCTCTCTACATATATATATATATATATATATATATATATATATATATACACACACATATACACATACATACATACATACATACATACATACATGCTGGGCGTTATCATCACCTGTTTGCAAATACTGCTTTGAAAAACCTAGTTACTTTCAATGTCAATACTTAAAAGAACAGTAGTGGAAAAAGAATTTCAAGCTACCTTTAAAGGGAGTTTCAGGGTTTTGTCTCTAAACACTTCTAATTTCAATGAGTAATAATTGAAGATTAGTGTTACGTACACACAAAAATAGTTCTGACTGGAGAATAAAGAATTGTAAACAAAGTCAGAAATCAAGTGACAAATTGGGAAAAATATTTCCAGCATATGATCAAGGGTTATAAAGTTTGTCATATAGAAAGATTTACAGGCTGATAGAGAAGTGATGATGGTTACTCAGAGGCAGCTCCAAGAAAAATCAGGCAAATGGTAACTAAACACACACACAGAATTGTCCAAGTTCTCTTCATTTTAGAAATATGCCTCAAAACAGAGATGCCTTTTGGGTTTTTATTGTTTTGTTTTGCTTTTCTTGAGACAGGGTCTCACTCTGTAGCCCAGGATGGTCCTGGACTCATTATGTTGCCCATGCTGGCCCCAAACTCTTATCAATCCTCCTGCCTCAGCCTCCAAGGTGCTGGAATTAGATGTGCTCCTCCACCCCAGATAACCTTTATGTGCTGCTGGGGATTTGAACCCATGATCTTGCACATGCTAGGTAAGCCCTCAATCGCTGAGCCACACCCACAACCTTAACCCATTAATCTTCTTTCTCAAGTTTATAAAACATATGCTAAGATGGGACAATGCACTGTTTCTAATAGCGAAAGCAAAGAGAAAAAAATTTAAACAACAAGATGATTTAAGATAATTCTGTAAAGTGCGCCCATGGACGAGCATACAGTCATTCGAAAGGATGGAGAAGGCAGGCATGCCTGGAATCCCAGGCACTCAGAAGGCTGAGTCAGGAGACATGCAGATTCCTAGCCAGGATGGAAAATTAAGAAAGGCCCTGTTTCAGAATAAAGGACTAGGAATGTTGCGCAGTGTGAATGCCCTGGGTTCGATATCCCCAGCTCCCTACAACAAACAAATCACACAAGGAAGAGCTATGTATTCTACATAGCAAGATGCCTAAAACACAGTGTGAATCCTAAGAGCAAACTCCAGAACACGTACAGCTTGAGCTGCACTTAAACTTTTACAAAAAAAAACATTACCTATGTATTCGTGTGCGTGTGCGTGCACGTGTGCATGCGCACAAGGACCCAAGAACAGAAAATGGATACAAGCACACAGGAGACAATTCAGTGGTAATCTTGGAAAAGAGATTACAAGGTATATAGGGAGAAAGGAGTTTTATAGAAGACGAGGAAAAAAATCTTACTTTCCATTTTATACTTTCTGTACAATTTAAATTTTTTAAATGATCATGTTATATTTACATACATTAATTGTGAAATAAAGATTCTAACCAGGAGTGGAGGCAGATGCTTATAATCTCAGCAGCCTGGGAGGATGAGGCAGGAGGATCACAAGTTCAAGGCCTAGTTTAGTGGATGAGACCCTGTCTCAAAGGCCACTGTCACACTTCTCTTCAAACCCAGAAACTTTCTCTACATAAAGGTGAGCTTGTCAAACTCTTCCCACCCCACCCACACCGTCAAGTGGTCAATGCTTTTCAGTGCTATAAAATAAGACAAGTCATTCCAACCTCTACTTTCCTTGAGGTCATCAGGTCATCACTGTGTGGGCGGGGTCACGGGGGGTGGGAGAGGATTAAATCCAGGGCCTTTGCACTAAGGCACATTCCCAATCATTTTTGTTAATTTGATGCTGAAATTGTGTCTTGCTGAGTCAATAAACTGCCAGGCTGGCTTGATTTTCCAATCCTCTTGCCTCAGCCTCCCAGAGTAGTGACATTACAGGCATGTGCCACCACACCCAACAGAAGTCATTATCAAATGTGGCAATATCTGGCCAACACAACTTACTGTATGGCCTTTAAAAAGTTATGTTAACTTCTGAGCTGCATTTTATCATCTGCAACAACAAACATTAATACACACACACACACACACACCCAGGGCAGCTCCAAGAAGGTAACCACTCTCCAGTGCTCTCCCTGTGCCAGGATCTCTGTTTGGAGAGACCTACACAAAGCAGGTACTTTACTACCCTCACTCTATGAATGAAAAACGGGTCTGGAAACATCAAGCAACTTGCCCATGGTGGACCAATGCGCAGCGGAGAGTCTACGCGCTCATCCATGATACTGTACGTTGCTGTGAAGACAGCACAGCTCACCACGGTAGCAAGAGGGAGACCTTCTGCAGCGCTTGCCCAGGCCTCCTGAACACAACCCTCCACGTGAACTACCTCAACTTCCTCATTTCCCAGGTACTTTCCAGCAACGGCAATCTGCTTCCTATCTTCATCGCCGCACTGAATTTACTTTTACTAAAATAACTCAGGTCCTCCTGGCTGTCGAATCCAACAAACATACTCTGGAGTTCACTTTCCTTGACCTGTCTGGAAAATGTTCCTCTCCTTGAAATCCTTCCTCGGTGCTTGGGACTCACAAGCGTTTCCTCCGACCAGCACTGCGCCTTGGGCTTGCTATGGACTGGCACCTGCGCCTGCCAGCTGCTGCCCCTAATTCCCTGGCTTCCCAAAATATCAAATCTAAGACACGACCAAATCACCAACTGATGCGGTGGCAGGACACGGCAAGGGTACAGCGCACTGCCAGGGTGCAGGAGCGGGAGAGTTTAGGGAAAGTGCTAAAGGGCCGACACCTGGAACATGAAAGGGAGGTGACCAGATTAAGAGTACAGTGCGGTGGCAGTGGGGTACGGAAGATGTGAGCAGAGAGGACCCAAAGACAAACGGGAAGGAAGGATACAATGTCCCGTGTGGGTGTGTAATGGAGGTCCAAACCTGAGCCTGGGCAAGGACTTACATCTCCAGGCCTACTTTCCGTTCATTTATTTATCTTTAGCACTGGGAATGGACCTCAGGGCCTTTACACTGAGCTACATCCCGGTCCATGTTTTTATTTTTATTTTGAGACAGGGTCTCACTAAGATGCTAAGTTGCCCAAGCTGGGCTCAAACTCGTGATCTTCCTGCCTCAGCCTCCCAGAGCACTAGGATGAGACTAGAATTAAGGCTAGAAGTTTTGAAAAAATTGCTTTCTTCCATATTATGTAGGGGAGACTCAACTAGTTTCTGGTTTTTGTTGTTTTGAGGTGGGTAGAAGGAGGGTACCGGGGATCTAACCCAGGGCTGTCAAGATGACCTACACTTCCAGCCCACTTTTCTTTTTGATTTTGAGAAGTGCTTTCACTAAGTTGCTACATTGCCCAGGCTGGGCCTGAATTTACAATCCTTCTGGGAGTGCAGGGATTACAGGCTTCCACCACCAGACTCAACAGTTCCCAGTTTTAAAATATGCCAGCCCTGCCGGGTGGCTGAGACCTCTAGCCCTGGTACTCTGGAACGCTGAGGCAGGAGGATCTCAAGTTCAAGCCCAGACTGGAAAAGTTAGTGATTTAACAAGACTTTGTCTCAAAACAAAACATATGAAGTGCTGGGGATGTACCTCAGGGTGAAAGACCTGGGTCAATGCCAAGCACTCTCCCCCCAAAACTTACACAGGCTGATTTTCACCATCTCTATCCTGCATCCTCTATCCAAAACGTTAAATTCATACTCCAGTTTCTCTAGATGCATAATAAATCTTTCGCCCTTTACCAAAACTCTAGGTCCTGAATACCCAAAAGGCTATTGGGCAGCTTCACTTAGGTCAAAAGAGCGTGCCCAACTCATCTGAGGGTTCAAAAGTTCAGGAACTGCTTCCTCACGTCTGTCCCCAAATGCTCTCATTTCCTGCCGAGCACAACCTGCCAGGCTCCAACATCACCGCAACGTCTCTCCCTCCTGTGCCCCGCAACGGCTTCACTAACACCGATCAGTCCTCCACAAACAGGGGCGGGAAATGGGGGCGCTGCCAACTGAACAAAACACAGAAATTAAAGGGAGGGGGTGGGTGTTCTCTTTACTCTCCACTCACAGGCCGGTCGCTTGGTGGGAAACCTACTTAGGCCACCTGCAAAGACACACAATGTCCTCACTTGTCGAGTTTCTCCTAAGTCTTGAAGCGTAGCCTTCCCCTTTCACCTTCCCCTTTCACCTTCCCCTGAGTGAAAGTTCCCCAGGTGCCACTTGAACACCGAGTTGGAACACCCCGGGCTGGATGTGGGAGGGCGCTCCCCGTGACGACCAAGCTCCCCGGCCACCCTGCACCTCACGTCCACAGGCGACCCGGGTGGGTGCCTGCGCTCCCCGCGTCGGCCCAGTGGGGGTAACACCCCGACCCAACTCCTGTCCATCACCAGGAACGCCTCCCGCCCTTCCCGGCCCCTCCACCTCCAAAGCGCAGGCCGCCCGCCTCACGTCCCGTCCTGCTTTTCTTCCCGTAACACCTTCCAGTTTCATCAGCCGGCACAGCGGCTCATCCTCCACCGCGGCCCGACCCCGACGACTGGGAAATCGCGCCCAGCCCGGCTTCCCCCGCTCCCCGCCGGTGCTCACGGCGGTCTCTCCACCCTCACCCGCGAGGGTCCCACCGCCGCGCGCGCGCACCCACGACCTGCACCTGCCCCGCAGTTACCCGTGCGGAGCCCGCCGCCGCCCCTTCCCGCGCGGGCAGCTCTCGGCGGCGCGCTCACCCGCACAGCGCCGAAGCGACCGCAGGCACCGCCGGCCAAGTTCACCGGGACCGGCCCAGGTACGAGGACCACCAGCCTTACCTTTCCCGGCTCGGGGGTGGCGCCCGCAGGGCGAGACTGGACCTTTTTGCTGTTATTGGCCTTCAAAGGCGCCGGTCCCGCCTCCCAGGCGCGGTGATTGGTCGGTGTCGAGGCCGGCAGCGTGTGACCTACGCCAACGAGTTCCTGGCGGCCCCGGTCATTGGCTGCGCGAATGGAGTGAGCATAGTGAGACCCGAGCTGCTAGCCAGTGGCGGCGTCGCGACGCGCTCGGGGGCGGGGAAGGGAAGGAGCGAGAGACAGCGTGAGGGGGCGGGACCGACACGCCCGGGCGGCGGCGGGCTGTCGCCTTGGCAACCGTGGCCCCTGCGGGTCCCCGGCCTCCACCAGCGCTGGAGCGCTGCACTTGAGCGTCCATCATCCCGCGTTGGCCACCTCTGGGAACCTGGGAGGAAAGCGACACAAACGAGTTTTAAAATCTTCTCTACAGACTGTCCTCCCTCTTCTACCCCGGATGTGGATCTTTCTTTTACCCTGTGTCCCCTGTCCCCAAGCGTCCTTTAGATCCTGAGGAAGATGCATATGACAACATATTTCAAATGCCCTGTAAATCCTGCAACCACCCAGAGGGGTCGACATCCTTTCCGTGTCGTCAATGAGAAAACAAAGGCTTCTGAAAAGTTTATTAAATAATACACCAGCCCAACGAGGAGGCCCAGGCGTGTAATCAGAGCACCCTGGGAGGTGGAAGCAGAGGTTGGCCATTTTGAGCCCAGCCTGGGCATTTTGGGAAGATCCTGTCTCAAATTTTAAAAGGGCTGGGGATGTAGCTCATTGGGAAGGTCATGGGTTCACTTTCCAATACAAAATAAATTACACCAAAGATGCTGGATGTTCTCTGGAGGTCTTGAGGCCTTGACTTACCCCAGAAAGGGAGCTCAGAATACCAGGTGTGTGGGCACAGAAATTTCTGGGTAGGACAGTGAGTGCCAAAGGACAGGGAGCAGGGAGGAGGGCCTGAACACACCACCTACAGTCCTAGGCTGCTGTCACTAATCTCTTTTGTTACTGGAGTCCAAGTTCCTACTGTACAAACTTGTTGCGCTGCACTGAGGCATTTCCCAGGCTTGTCTTAGAAGTATGCGTGCTAGTAGGTGTAAGGGCAGGATCGGGTAACTGGTTTCAGTTTTCTCCGTTTAGAATGATGGTGGCAGAATAACTGTCATAAATGGCTGATGTCAGCTTGACAATGAAGAATGAAGGCCTTCACTGTGTCTCACCTGCTAGTGGTTACTGGATCTTCGACACTATTCAGTGTGGGAAATGAATCATAGCAACATCACTTGATAAATCAACTACTGACATATAATGAAAAATAATTAAAATCAACCACTCTGCCATCATTAACAGTAGGAAGGAATCTGTAATTATGATATAATCTAATACAAGGCAATTACTGACATAATAACTAATTAAATGCAACGCTACTCCTTAACAATGAAGATGTGGTCTACATTACTGATATAGGTACCTAAATTTTAAAAAAAATTGACATCTTAAAGATCCACTAAAGGAAATGCTACACCATCAGTAATAATAGGAAAGAAATCTGCACTAATAGCCTACTCTGAACTAGATACCTAAAAGTTACTAATGCTTATTAGGTTAAATTAAACAGCTAATTATTATTTGTTTTGTTTTGCTTTGAGACAAGGTCTCACTCTGTAGTCCAGGCTGGTCCTGAACTCATTTTGTAGCCCAGGCTGGCCTCAAACACATACCAATCCTCCTGCCTCAGCCTCCCGAGTGCTGAGATTACAGGCGTGCGCCACTACGCCTGGCTTATGTGGTACTGGGGAATCAAACTCAGGTACTTAGCACTTGTTAGGCAAGCACTTTAACTGTGGAGCTACTCCTCTAGCCCCCAGCTAAGCATTGTTTGCAACAGTGATGGTAATAAAAGTGATGGGGGTAGGGAAAGGGAGACTGGGGTAGGGAATTAACTTGGAAGAAGAAACAGGATAAAACAGAGAAAAGTGAGACAAAACACAGGTAAAGACCAGAAGCAAGTAAATAGAATTAAGTAAATGGAACAGAGAGAAAATAACCAGAGAACAAAATTTTTTTAAAAAGGAGAAAGACACAAGAGTCTATAAAAGCGCTATTTAAAGGAAAACAAAAAGTACAAACTGAAACAACAAAATATAAAAAAGAAGAAGAAAAGCAACGAAAAAAACACGAACCCAACATACAATCAAAGGACTGAGATCAGACCAAAAACGCCCTTCCCTTTGAGTTATGTGGGTGAGTAATGCTGTTCCAGGCCCTAGGAGATCAGTGTTCACCAAATATAGGGGGTTACACGGTGAATCAGACTGAGGTGTGCCATTGTCCCCTGCTCCATCAGTGCTGTGTGCCCACTGTCAAGACCTGGCACTGGCAGAATCCCAGAACTATGCTTTATGCCTGGAGGTTGTTGTCAGCATAATGTTTACGTTAGAGGAATCAGGAATCAAGAGGCCAACTGGGAAGCTGGCAGCCACTGAGCTAGAAGCAGGCAACAGTGGGGAGGGGCAAGCAGGTTGTTACTGAGAAAAGCTGGGTTTAAACGTTTAAGCGTTGGTCTTATTAAGCAATCAGTTTATAGCCCTGGTTTTGTAACAAACAAAGAAGCTATTGGGCTAGGTTATCATTGTACATTTGACACTGCATATCTGAAACTAGAAATAGGTATGTATTTGAACATTTAAATATGCATAGTAAATGCACAGTCTGAAAATCTAGACATGTAAGTTTAATAAATATATATAACCAGTAGGTACTTTCTTTGTACAATATACATCTGGACCTTATACATAAAATGGCCAAAACCATTTGATATCTCTGCTCAATACAGTTTATCAACTTGTCAAGTACTAAACTCATCAAAAACCTATCTGGCTGTTCTGTTTTCCACTGTTCGGATTCTTTTCTGGAACATCTACAAACACTCATGGTAAAGACTTTAACAACTGCTTCGAGTACTTGGTTCTTTCATTAATCGACCTTGGTAATTTTTTTTTTTTCGAGACAGGGTCTTACTCTGTAGTCTAAGCTGGTCCTTCGTTCACCTTGTAGCCCAGTCTGGTCTCGAACTCAAGACAACCCTCCTGTCTCAGCCTCTAGAGTTCTGAGATTATAGGCATGTACCACCATGTCAGGCTAAGCTTTGGTAAAATTAAGATAACAAAGATTCATTTTCTGGTTCAAAACTGTCATATAATCTAAATTTGTTTTGCTCTGCGTTGCCTTGTTTTATCTTTTCCTTGTAACTTTGTATATCTGCTGTCTTAAAATTCTACAAAGTTTGCCAGGCCTGGTGGCACAGGCCTGTAATCTCAGGACTCCGGGAGGCCAAAGCAAGAGGATCACAAGTTCAAACTGAGCTTTGGCAAGTTAGTTAACTTACTGAGACTGTCTTAAAATAAAAATTAAAAATGGAGCTGGGTAGCTCGGTGCAAAGGCCCAGGCTTCAATCGCGTAAGTGTGGACAAAACACCTACAAAGTTCAGCAACATCCAGTTTCTCACAGAGATCTAATCCATTGTTCTGAGATGTTAAGTATCACAAGTAAAATTAAGCTTAACAAAGGACTGTTGATAAACTTTGCCTAAGGGTTACTTCCTCTAAATCTTTTTTTTTTTTTTTTTTGCTCAAATGTGGCTAAAAACTGTCAGAACACTATTATGGTGTGGATCTGGACTGTCCTCCAAAAGCCTCATGTATTTGGATATTGTGGAATGGCTATGGAACTAAGTGCTGTTAAGAGGCGGGGCCTGGTGAGAAGGGGCGGAGCACTGGCGCTTGGCCTGGAAGGAGATATGCTATCTCAGCCCGCCCTTGCTCACCTGGTTTCCTGTCTGCCAAAATGGGAATAGCATTTCTTCCTGCTGGGCCTCTCCTAGGTGCTTCCACTGTTGCCAGCTACCCACGAGTGGACTGAGACCTTCTGAAATTGTGAGCCATGATAATCTTTCCTTCTTTAAATTGTGGATGTTGGTTATTGGGTCCCAGTGTTAGGAACGGCGCGTAGAAATCTTCCTGTCCAAACAAAGGATGGACTTGGGAGGCATGGATGACAGGGTATGAGGCTTTAATTTTCTTTTGCAAAAGGGTGTCCTTCCCACGTGCAAGTGGAGAAGGAGACAATCAAGCATGGTCAGAGGGAGCTATATTCCTAGCTCGCAAGGCCCTCCCCCCGCCGTTTCCCATTGGCGGGATTCACAGTCTTCCCGGGAAGGTTGAAGGCATTGGCTCAGGGCCACGTTCATCACAACGTCATTACTCAGGGCCAAGTTTATCACAACGTCACATCCTAATCCCTCCTCCCTCCTTTCTACCTCTGTCTGGTCACCTGATTGGGTATGGCGCGAAAATGTAAAGATCCGCCATCTTGAACAATGTGCCACCGTTGCCGCTAGGTGACGCTCACACCAGTGATGCAGAAAGTAACTCAGACAGACACTGACTCTGTAAATCATCAAACAATCCCCTCTCCCATGGATTGGATAAGTCCAACAAGTGGAAAAGCATTCCATCAACAGGGGAGAGTAGAAACATGATCAGCAACCCCTTCGGGGAGAAACTCTCCTAAGAGGCAACAGAAGGAAGACGTAAGAGCCTTCAAAATCAAAGTCTGTTTATTGTGTCATCCTTATCAAAAGACTGGAGAGGCTGTGAGTTGTTTTTAAGTGCTTGTTAGTAACTATCAGAAAGGACTCTGCCAAAATCAAGTTTGTCCTGAGTTAATGTAAACACAGCCTAACAGCTCTGCCAGTAAAAAAATTCTGATCTTACAATGTTCACAGGTAAACAGACCAGCCACAACCTAAGAAAAAAGGTTCCTTGGCTGCCATTACCTTACCTTTGACTCATGGCTACTCAATCGCGTTGCCAAGTTTATGTCTTCTAGGATCCAAAAAACTCCTTTATGATGGTAAAGTAGGATTTCAACCACCTTCTGAGGAATTCGGTGGTGTCTCAGCCCCTTTGCAAGCTTGGCTGGTTGGCTGGTCAGCTGTTGTACAATGAAACTTCATCCAGGGCCCAGTGACATTCCTGCTCAGCTTACAGCTAGCTGTTAACGACCTGACCACTTTGTTCCTGTCAATGATTTGACTTTGCCAGTTTGTCAGTGGGGAACGTTGTGATGAAAAGCTTAAAATTCTCAGCACTAAAACGTCTCTGACCACCCAGCTCCTACTAGGCAGTCATCATACTAACTGTACTGACGCTAAGAAACAGCATAAAATTAAGTACAAAACCATTCTTCTGGTGAGCCAACATTCAGTGCTTTCCAAGAAGCTAAAGTATATGTAAATGATGATCTAAGCCTAAAGGTCTGTAAGATCTGAGCAGGAGGCCTTGAGCATTGCACCGTTGGTGTACACCTTCAGATGAGTAGAGGTGTTCCCGGAAGATCAGCAGGCCCCAGGGTTCCTGAGACGTCTAGACCTGTGGCCAGGACCCCTTTCCCACATCCTACCCCTTAAAAATCTCCAACGTTTTACCATGACTTCACAACTCCTCTTGGAAACTCCCCACTGTCCTTTTTTTTTTTTTTTCCTATCCTTCTTAACAGTGAATAAACTCATCTTTCCTATATTCATTGTCTGTTGCTAAAATTCTTCTCACGGCCCACATCATCAGGCCTGTACATCATTTCTGTCAAACCCCATGATAATCTTTTAAGTGACACAACACTAGTTTTTCTAGAGACAACAAATACAAAGGTCAGTGGTTACGTAATTGTGTTCAAAGTCACAATGAGTGACTAAAACAGAGGACTGTAACCTACAGCTGAAATTTTTTTTTTTATTTTGAGACAGTCTCACTCTGCATTCCAGGCTGGTCCTGAACTCACTAGTGAGCCCAGGCTGGCCTTGGACTCAGCAATCCTTCCTCAGCCTCCCAAGTGCTGGGATGGCAGACACGCACTCACTACAAGCTACCTAAGGCCTCAGTTTGTGGGATCTGACACTACCTCCAGGTACACCTTCAGATATTAGGATTGAGTTATAGGCCTCCAGCTGGTGTCCACTAGAGAAATGCTTGAATGCTTGTTGTGTGGGAAGAAAACTCTACCCACATCTGGTCACAGAACAATTCTGTGTTGCAACAGTATAGTGGGAAAAACTATTTTTTTTCCTCTATCTTTACAGGAAATAATTAAGAGATTATGACTTCATACTTTTCTCTTTTTTAAAAATAATTTTATTGTAGTAAAAAAATTCACATGACATAAAATTTAACAATTTTTTTTGTAAATACATGACTTCCAAATTCTTTAACACATTAGAACCATGAAGTTTGGAGAATAATGAGTGTCTATGTCCACCCCTTTTTCGGAGGTTCATCCCATTCCCATCTGAGCACTTGCCTCTTTCTACTCTGTTGTTCACGTTGGGGCCTTTTTGTTATTATTTTTGTGCATTTCATAAGAGGGACACCCATCTATAGTCAGTCTTTTGTGCTTGGTCTATTTCATTGAGCATTAATGACTCTAGGTCGTTCAAACACTTCATATTTTTCTTTATGGCTGTAGAGTATTCCCTTCGGGTAACAGCTCAAGCCAACTGGTTAAGTCCCACTAATCTTCCCCTCCTTTCCTATTTACTGCCAGGACCACAGCTGTCTTCCCTGCTGCTCCTTCTTGCTTGCTCTTCTTTTTCCTTCACTTCCCTCCCCCCTTCTTTCCTTGCACCAGGGTACCCAGACAGCACTGAGGTGTATCCCACCTTTTCTTTTTAAACTCTTGAGACTCAGTATCTTACTAAATTGCCCATGCTGTCCTCATACTTGCAATCCTCCTGCCTCAGTCCCGAGTAGCTGTTACTGCAGGAACGTATGACCATCCCGGTCAATTCTTATTCCAAACGTTTTTTTCTTACTGCTTTACACAACGTACTTTGACTTTTTTTTGCCCAGTGCTACTTGTTTTATTTTTATCTCATATCTTACTCATTATAAAGGACAAAGAAACACAGTTCAAATTTCACCAATCTTTGAGACTTTTTGTTCATGACTGAAGTTAGTTTTTCTTCAAGAACAATTTTCAGTGATACATTATTACTGATTTAGTAGACTCAGGTTACTTTCACACACCAAAAAAAAAAAAAAAATTTATAAAGTTAGGAAATGCAATTTACAAAAATGGAAAAACAAAAGGCAACTTCTGAAATGTCAAAGTAAATACATAAAAATCAAGGACACTGTGAAACAAATAGTATACAAATTTTTATTCAAAGATAATTCAAGAAGGACAGGTTTTGGTCATCTTTAAAGTGAGATTAATTGAAGATCTCAGAAAAACTGTATCTGATCAACGCACATGGCTACTCACAGGAAGCCTCTTCTGTTAATAGCAGCTAAGTTTATACACACAGAAAAATTCTTAAGACCATGCAAATTCAGTTGAATTCCATACATTCATTATATTCATCAAAAACCTGCAGTTATTTTCATGCCAAAGTGTTACTTTAAGAAAAAAAATTAAAATACACACCAAAACATGACCGAGATTAAACTAAAGAAAATAATAAATAAGCATAATTTATATCTTACTTAAAAATGTTTGGCATCACACATGTTCAAGTGTGTCACACCATTTTCATTCCTCAGAAGTGGCATTTTAAAGTGTGAAGCATTGTTAAATATCAAAAAATACAACTCTGTTTTACAATGTAGTACTGGCATAATTCAAAGTACTGTGCCAATTATAAATAGAGTCAAGTTTCAAACATCTTTTCAAACATATTTAAAGGAAAGCGTATAGACACATTTGTATGCACACTATCATGTTCATGTAACCAAAGATATTTATAAAAGCAAACACCTTTATCCCTCAGCTACACTGTATACTTACGTATATTTCAATATTCAGTCCTAGATTTTCAGTCCTGGGTACACAGATTTTCAGAAGGAATGAAGATATTAAATTTAATTTTACAGGAACACACATTACTTCATCCTCCTTCACAAAATAATCCATGGTCACGCAAGATCTGATAAGAACTAGTCTTTATGAAAGCAACTGTTGGCTGCCAACTGCAGAGGAAGTCCCGCAGCCCAGCTTCTTATTAAAGTTCAGTCAGCTGCTGCTCATTGCAGAAAAAGCCCACACGGTGCTTCTACCAAAAATAATCTTCAGGATTCGAGGCCTCTAGAGGCAGACGAGCTTGTCTGCTGCTGAGACTTAAAGTGCAGCTACAAGTGGAGAAGTGCTAGGTTCTCAGTCACTTCGGAAATGCTCGCCGAAGCCTGTTTCTCATGTAGAAATATGCCCCAGATGTCGTCCAGGCTCATAATGGTTTATCAATAACTGTGACCCCTGGGCAAAGAAAGGGAGGGATTAAGCAGCTGTTACGCGAAGTCTGTATTATTAAAGCTGCAGGAGCCGAGCAGACGGCGAGGTCCTGAGCCCCCTCCCTACGGTCCAGCAGTGCTGTCATTTTCATCTGATGACAATGAAAGCTTCTGTTTAGTTAGGAACCAGGGCTACATCAGACTAACTTTAGTCTTTATAGTTGCAATTTTGGAAAAACAGCTTTACTCAGAAAATACCAAATCTATCTAATATTCAGAGGAACAGAAAGAAATTTGGGGCGGAGGGAATGGATAGCCATGTTCATTATGTTGGTCATGGGGATGGTTTCACAGGTATCAACTGCAGATCACAAAAGCAACTAAACACACTTCTCTATGTCAGCTCGACCTCAGCAGAGCTGCTGGAAAGCCCATCGGATACTGAGCCACATTATTCTGGGTCCTCCTGTCCAGCGCTCTTCACAAAGTGTTATTCCGGATGCTGCATAAGCAACATTTTTTCTCCATGGTTGGACCAATTTTGTTACACAAAATTCTAATATTTTAAAAATATTAATAGAACAACTGATACACAATATAAATCAAAAGACATATGAAAAAGGCTATTATAATTTCCCTTACCAAGAGAACAAAACAAAAATAGTATGCTTATCAAAGAAAAAATCACTTTATAGCTTCTCTGTCACACTGTTCCTTGGAGTCTGGCCACAGGAATTATAGGGATCACGTTTCTTGGCTAGATGACAAACTAAAGGCTAACCATATGGTGAATTCCACTCCACTGCGTAAAGGTTCTAGGTGTATTAAAATTTACTATATGCTTCCATATTGCAAAGATTTCGGGCTTAAAATATAAATCACTTTAAATGAATACTGCTACTTTATTTCAAGTTATATACACCCAGTGTAATTTTTTAGTTTTTGGAGACAGGGTCTTGCTCTGCAGTCCAGGATGGTCCTAAACTCAGTATGCAGCCCAGGCTGGCCTTGAAATCACAGCAGTCCTCCTGCTTCAGGCTTGTGAGTATTGGAGTTACAGACTTGGGCTGCCACACCCAGCTAATGGTATGTGTACTAGGGAATCAAACCCAGGACTGTAAGCACACTAGGCAAGACCTCTAACGACTCAGCTACGCTCTAGTCCCCGGTAAATTATTTTAAGAATAAGACGTATAGTATATTTTGAGAAAATGTTTATTATATTCATGAATTCCAAATTCTCTAACGCATTAGAAATACATGGCTTGGGAATCAATGACCATCTATACTAATTTTGGCCTCTTTTTCCTTCCTTTTGACCCTTGCCCTGTGTCTTCCTGCCACCACTCTCAGAAACCCACCCCTTTCCCAGCAGTATACTGCCCCTCTTTCTGCCCCATCTCTCATGTTGGGGCTTTTTTATGCCATTACTTTGGTGAATTTCATAAGAGGGACCCCGTCTATCATCAGTCTTTTGTGTTTGGTCCATTTCGCTGAGCATTACTGACTGAAGGTGGCCCCACTGTCATTCAAATGCTTCGTATCTGTGTTTCTGTATGGCTGCATAGTATTCGGTTGTGTATAGGTATCACATTTTCTTTATCCATTCCTCTATTGATGGGCAAGTACACTCTTCCCAAGATTTGGCTATTATGAACTACACTGCTATAAACACGGATATTCATGTCTTTATGATATGCTGACTTTATTTTTTTAGGAACAGGCCCAGCAGGGTAGTAGCTGGGTTCAAATTGAATTTTTAAGAAAAGAGTTTTTATAACAGAAAAAATTGCCAAGCATAATAACACCATCTTTTTGTATTACCAAAGACTACAAACATGAGGCAGTTATTACCTGCGTAACTTCTCCCTGTGCTCATACAAGAGGACACGACTGTCCATTTATCTGTTGTTGGGTTATAATATTCTACTGATGCCAAGTTACAGGAACCGTCATCCCCTCCAACAACATACAACAGGCCATTAACTGCGCACACTCCTGTAAAGGTTATGCAGAGAGAAAAACCAATTATTGTAAACCTCTGGATGCACAGGAATGACCCATACATACTCAATGAGGTCTTTCCCTGAAAGGTGCAGGAGGGGAAGGTGAACATGCAAAGAACTCCTTCTGACGAGGGGGCCGCACTTGCTTATGCAACTGCCGCTTTCTATACGCAGTGTTTCACTTAATCTTCACAGGAATCTTACTTTCTAGGTCATAGGTCATAAACTATTTTGATCCTTATTTTATTTAACAAACAAAAAAATAAAGAGAAAGAAAAAAATTAAAGCAAAGTAGTAACTCTCCCAAAGTCAACTTCCTAGGGGAATCCTGAAAAAGAGAGATATATTACTAGAAGGCAAAAATTACTTGTAGTCCTAATTTTTATACTGAATGGTTAGCTATTGTATTTCCTTTTAGGAAGGGAGTAACAGTGCTATTTACTTGATTTCTAGAATAACTTTTTTCTTGCAAAAATTCTAAAAATTTATACCAGAAAATCTTTACATCTACTCTGCCTAGCTTTTTCTGTGACACTCACCCAGACACACACCAGAAGCCCCTCTCAAACCCCGATGGCTGCCACCAGCATGCACTACTTGATGCCCACCTGTCACCCCCCATCAATAAATATCTGTTTTCACAATCTCTGGCTGCAGAGTGCTCCCATGAGTTGTCCTGACATGAAGTGGCATTCCGAGGGCCTCAGGGAGCCCAGCAGTGCTCACACACTGCTGCCCGCAACTTTGTAGGTGGTTTTGCTAATCTAGTTAACAGATGCATGCAGATTTTTAGCTTATCAACGAGCCCAAATTTCTACACAGCACTTAAATGTGCACTCAAATGAAGTGCACCCTCTCCACTCAAACTCAATTTTATTACTCTTCTAGTCTTTCACAGAAAGCAACTCTTACCACTTTAAAGTACTTCAGATACTTTATTTGCCCAACATGGCTGCCACACAAGCTTTTGAAAGTTGTACCTGTACACAAGTTTCTACTGAAAATCACTGATGGACAGATAACATGACTGTGAAGACACAAATGGCTCTGGAAATGGCTCTGCTATGACAGAAGGGGTGAACACGGGCTGCACTTTGCCCATGAGCATTCCCGCCTACGTCACAGGGGCTGACCAATGAAGGGACACCCACGGCACTGGACAAGGCCAGTCTCTACAGCCGCGGGAATGTCTTGGCAAAGCATCCAAAAGACGTGAGCTCTGCAGACCCGCTCCCGCATAGTGCCAGGTGCCTGCTGGACAGTGGGACCTAGTCCCTTTGCCTAAAGGACCCAATCCTGCGCCAGTGGCTTCTTCAGCCTATTTGCTTACCTTCATTATAAGCGACACATCCTGATACCCATTACAGATACCTACGTATTGTCAGGCTGTTTATAAGAATTCAAATTTTACCTTTACTCTTGATATTATAATTTTAAATTTTCCGCCATTCTTGAAGATGTCATAATTTACCATACTTAGGAAATTTTTTGAAATCTGTTAAGTTACACGTTAATTCACATGTATGGTCCCCCCATGTCTCTCCTTTTAAAACTGAACACTCTCTTCTGATTCCTCACTCAGCCCTTTCTTGTCAACTTATGGACGTGGATGTTAAACAAGGTCCTTCTCCCAGGATGTTTAACTTGTCCAAATCAAAGGACAAAACCACTTTCTAAAACATTTAGGACAAGACTTTCTCCTAAATCCCACACTTCTCTACACAGTTTTTCAAAAAGGAGGTTAATGACTGATCTCAACAAATCATCTTCTTATTCGTCTTGCTACATTCCTGCCTCGGTCTCCCCAGTAGCTGGAAATACAAGCAGATGCCATCACATCTAACTCTGAAATATTTTTGCTGTTGTTATTGCTTCAGTTTTTTCCATTTTCTGGAAATCTTGAACTGTAGTAAATTAGAATTACCTCTTCAGGCTTCCCTTCCAGACTTAGATAATCAATGAGCTTTTTAACTGGGTATAAATATTTACTCAACCAAACAAACTCCCCTGAAGCGGGATCTCCTCTCTGTGATGTGTAATGGGCACTGAGAACGAGCAGATTCTGGTATCGCACCAGAAGGGCTGTGTATACAATGAACTGTCACCCCCACACACTGGTGCTGGTACAAGGTGCAAGTGAAGCGTCACAGCAATGGACTGTGTTCCCAACACTGTGGAAAGCATCCACGCTGAAGGACTCTTATATAAGTTTCTACCTTTAAAAATTTCAAAGTCTGTTAGCAAACTCAGATTAGAGAAAAAAAAAATACCACCCCCCCAGTGGGAACCTGTGCTAAGGCTAAACTGTCCTTAAAGCTCAGGGGTAACCTCGTCCTCTCGAGCGGGACCAGTACCTGCATTTCTTCTGCACATGTTCATGTCTGCGACCTGCCTCCACGAGTTTGTGGCAGGATCATACACTTCAACGCTCTTTCGTACTAATGGGCCATCATGACCTCCTACAGCGTACAGTAAGTTGTTTAACACGCCAACACCTAGAGAACACAAGCAACTGAACTGTTGTAGAGCAACAGGGATAAGGAATACACAGCATATTAAGGTTCATTCAAATGATTTGCAACTAAAACTCTTGAAATTATAATTCATAATAATAAAATCAACTTTAAAGTATACAAGGTAAGACATGGAAATGAACAGAACTAACAAATAAGGATCTCAATAAGAACTATTACTAGAAAAAAACCCCATGTAGAACAGAATAAAAACAATATGTATGTGAAACAAAGTCCTCTGATACAATCCTCTTGAAAACAGCTTCTGCCATACAAGTAACCCAGCACACAAAAGTATATAATGTGTAAGAACAGATATGAGGAAACTGGATTCTTAAGTTCTCAAATGTTAAAGACAAAAAACTGGAATAAAATAACACGTATTTACAAATGAAACAAACTTTTTAATGAAGCACTTAGAAATTAAATGTTACTTTGTAAAAGTGCACAACAGGGCTACCCAACACAATCTCCATAATTCAAGGACATTTACTAGCGTCATTACAGTACACATACAGTTCACATAAAGTGATGGCAGCAGACCATTTCATCTGTCCAGTCACTTCCCGCCCTCCGCTGCTGCGCTTGCTAACGGGCTGCCCGTTACCTGCCCCACTCCGTCTGGTGCTCATTTCTGCGATGTAGGTCCACTCGTTGGTGGTGGCGTTGTAGCATTCTACCGTGCTAAGACACTGGCGTGAAGCTCCATCATACCCCCCCACAGCATAAAGCAAACCTACGCAAGGGTCACAAAGAAAGCCACAAGTACAGAAAACCGATTTTCTTCAGTCACAAAATAGTAACATATTTTCCTGCATGGTAGTAGATCTTCCTTCTTTTATAACATAGTAAGGCCTTGTCTGTGGTGATAGGTAAGGTGATCAAATTGTATTAATATCCATGGTGTTACTTATGACAGTGATAGTTACACATCTTCATCAATAATATGACTGATAAAAAGTACACTCATTAAATCTCTGAATAACACTAGTTGAAAACTAAGTAACACTGGTGCTGGAATGTAGTTCAGCAGATAAAGCACTTGCCTTGCAAGCTCAAGGCCCTGGATTCAACTCCCCAGCACCATATAAATTGAATGTAGTGGTACATGCCTGTAATCCCTGCACTCAGGAGGCTGAGGCAGGAGGACTGCTGTGAGTTTGAGGTCAGCCTGGGCTACCGAGTTCAGCACCAGCCTAGACTACAGAACAAGACCCTGTCTCAAAGAAAAAAAAAAAAAAAAGAATCATCCAAGAAGCAGAATTAAGTATCAAAGTTATCTTAGTAAACTGAAAGAATTCAGTGGAGTATTATTTAGCAATAAAGAGATGAAGTACTAGTGGGCACTGTGGCACACACCTGTAATCCCAGCACCTGAAGGCTGACCAGGAGAATGGTGAGCACAAGGCCAGCCTTAGCTACAAAGTGAGCTCAAGACGTAAACCAGGAGTCGCCAACCCTTTCGACACCAAGGACTGGTTTAGCGGAAAACCAAAACGAGGACAAGATGTTAAGCAATGGGCTGCTAGAGGCTGGCTCAGAGATGGGGAGCAGCAGGACAGAGCCGTCTGCCAGACCAGCAGCTGCTTAGAACCTAAGGGCTGCTGTTCCTGGGGAAGGGGGGTGGTGGGTAGGGGTGGGTAGGTGGGGAGTGGGGCAAGGGGGGGAACCATGGTGGGGGCGGGGTAAGGGGCGGGGCTTGTCCTTCTGCAACCACAGACTGGTTCTGGTGTGTGGACAGAGGATGGAGACTCCTGGCCTGTCTCACAAAACAAAAAATAAATAAAAAGACACAAAGTATTAAAAATGTTGCAGAATGAATGACACTGAAAACAATATGCTAAGTGAAGAAAGCCAGTAGGAAGCATCAAATATAGTATGGACTCATTTATGTGAAATGTCCAGAATTGATAAATCTACATAGTGAAAGATTCATCTGTCACAGACAATCGAGAGGTAGGGATGATGAAGGTAAAAGCTAGGAAAGCAAGGAGGCTTTTGAGAGGTAATACAGTCCCCTAAAATGAACTGTGGTTATAGATACACAGGGAATTGCAGGTGTTACATGGGCGCACTGTATGTTAGTTATATAAACTATTTATCAAAAGGTTTTTTTTTTTTTTTTTTTTTTTGGAGACAAGGTTTTGCTCTATAGACCAGGCTGATCCTGAACTCACTAGGTAGCCCAGGCTGGCCTAAAACTCATGGCAATCCTCCTACTTCAGTCTCCTGAGTCCTGGCATTACAGGCATATATAACCATGCCCAGCTAATCTTTATGTGGTGCTGGGGAATCAACTCAGGACCTTGTGCATGCTAGACAAGTGTTTTAACTACTGAGCTACAACCCCAGTCCCAAGGGTTTTTTTTTTTTTTTTTAAAGAACCAAGAATTATTCCCATGGTGAAAAGAACTAGGAATCCATCCATCCTTCCTTCCTTCTTTCCTTCCTTCCCTCCCTCCCTCCTTCCTTCTTTCTTTCGTGTGTGTTACTGGGGATTGAGTCCAGGACCTTCACACTGAGCTACTCCTCCAGCCAATTTTTATTTTTGATTTTGAGATAAGGTCTTGCTGAAGTCACTAAGTTGCTCAGGCTAGGCTTGAATTTGTGATTCTCCTGTCTCAGCCTCCCAGAGCATGGGGATTACAGGTCTGTACCACCAGGCCAGTTGCCTGCCCATTTTATAAGACAAGTTGTTGAATTACTGGACGGACAACCCTCCAGAACCAAGAAGCTACAAGTGCCCAGAAAGGTTCCCCTTAAGGAACAGCCAGCGCCTACCTCCGACAACGCCCACACCAACGCTGCTCCGCCGGGTGTTCATTGGCGCGACGTGAAACCACTCGTTAGACTTTATGTTGTATGCTTCCACAGAAGACAAACCTGGAAGAAAGCACAGCACTCTTCATTTCCTCCTCTAAAACAGGCATTTTTTCTTTTATATAGATATCACTAGGGAAATACTTTAGATATTTTACAATGAGCTAAAAATGAAAGAAGAAAATGCTGGAATTTAAACATGTTAATTACATAACATTTTCCAGAGGGCTCCAACCCAAGCCATAATCACTTCTAAGCTTTTTAACTTGGTAAGATGACTGATCCTGGGGCATAAGAATGTATACACTGGTATAGTAGCCCGTGCCCAGAGTCTCATGGCTCTGAGAGGCTAAGGCAGAAAGATCTAATGCTGATCTCCTCTGGGCAATCTAGACTCTCAGTGAGACTCTGCTTCAGAGTGAAATATGAAAAAGGACTGAGGATGCAGATTGGTGCACAGACTCTGGGTTCAATCCCCCCAGTACCAAAAAAAAAAAAAAAAAAGAGGTATCTACTCAGCACTCTTACATTACTTAATTTTTTCATGCAATTTTAAAACTATCTTTAAAACATTCAAATATATGGCTGGGATATAGCCTGCCCTCCCCTCTCCATGAGACACTGGACTGAGTCCTCAGTCACATTCACGAGCATGTGCCTCAAGTGTGTCCTGAATTCGTCACAACTGGTTTGACAAAGGTGGTTATATAACAACATGTAGAAAAGATGGAAAGGAACTTACCTGTACTCCCATCAAAGCCGCCCACAGCGTACAATAATCCGTTCAGCACGGCAGCCCCCAAAGTGCTTCTGCGGTCTCTCATGTTAGCCACACTGGTCCACTGGTCCTTCACTGGGTCATAGGAATCCACAGTACGGACTCTTAACGAGCCATTAAAGCCACCAACAGCAAAAACAAGCCCAGCCATATAGACCATCCCTGGAAAAGGAGTGCAGCATGTAAGGACAGATCTACGAGCCAATGACTCCCAGCATCTGAACGCTGCTTTCCAATAGGGCAACAGCTGTTGTCTGAACACATCTGGTCACAGAAAGATCCTGAACAAACAGGCTCTAAAAAGAGTGCTAGGTATTTGTAATGAATCTCTCATCACAAGCACACCATGGTATGTTTACAAGGAATTCATTCACTGTTCAACTATTTACTGTCATGTAAGATTAAGAGCAGTTTTAATGTTCACTTAAAAACTAGTGAGTTAGTCACAGGTGTAGCTCAGTGCTAGAGTACTATTAAGAAGAAAAAAAACCTAGGAAAACTGTACTACAGCTAGATCAAAAAAATTATTAGCCAATGCTTTTTTAAAGTTATTTTTCAATTTTTCTCTCTGTGTTACTAGAGATCAAGCCTATGGCCTCCCACATGGTAAGCAATTGCTCTACCACTGACTGAGTTTACCCCAGCCTTAAACACTTGAAAAACAAAAGCCCTAGATACCATAATACGCAACAATCTCCAAGATGTCCTGTTGGGAGAGCTACCACCACAAAAATAGTCTATTGCATTCAGATTTCATTTTGCTAATGGAGAGAGAAATTATGGATCCAAGAAGGCATCTCAGTATTTCCAAGGCTGGTTCAACATACGTTAATCAACTAATGTAATACATCATATCAACAAAAGCGAAAACAAAAACCACATGATCATCTCTATTGATGCAGAAAAAGCCTTTGCCAAAATCCAACACCCCTTCATGATAAAAACACTGAGAAAAATAGGCATAGAAGGGCCCTACCTAAAACTCATAGAAGTCATATATATTAAGCCTACTGCAAATATCATAGTAAATGGAGAAAAGTTGAAATCGTTCCCCCTCAAATCAGGAACAAGACAAGGCTGCCCATTCTCACCACTCTTATTCAATACAGTCTTTGAAACACTGGCCATAGCAATCAGACAAGAAAATGAAATAAAAGGAAATATGCATCAGAAAGTAGGAGGTCAAACTCTCCTTACTTGCAGACGATATGATTATCTACATGGAAGACCCTAAAAACTCCACTACGAAACTCCTAGAAATAATAAAAAAATTTAGCCAAGTCACAGGCTACAAAATTAACACTAAAAAAATCAATAGCTTTTCTCTACACTAACAATGAACTTATTGAGCAAGAACTCAGAAAATTCCATTCTCAATAGCTCAGCAAAAAATTAAATACCTAGGAGTATGCCTAACCAAGGACATGAAGGACCTATATAAAGAAAACTATGTTACATTGAAGAAAGAAATTATAGGAGACACTAGAAAATGGAAAGGCATTCCCTGCTCTTGGAGAGGCAAAATAAATATAGTCAAAATGACTATCCTACCAAAACTGACATACAGATTCAATGCAATTCCTATCAAAATACCTGCAAGTTTCTTCAAAGAACTTGAAACAACAATTCTTAAATTCGTATGAAACCAAAAGAGACCAAGAATAGCCAAAGCAATCCTCAGCGACAAGACCAAAGCAGGAGGCATTACAGTTCCAGACATCAGGCTATACTATAAAGCCATAGTTGTAAAAACCATTTGGTACTGGCACAAAAACAGACAGATAGACCAGTGGAAAAGAATTGAAGATGCAGAGACAAACCCAAATACCCTCAATTACTTAATCTTTGACAAAGGGGCCAAATGTATACAATGGAAAAAGGACAGCCTGTTCAACAAATGGTGCTGGGAAAACTGGTCATCCACATGCAGAAGAATGAATCTACCTACACATCTATCACCATGCACCAAAATCAAATCGAAGTGGATCAAAGACTTAAACATTAAAAATGAAACACTAAACCTTCTAGAAGACAAAGTAGGCAAATTTCTAAAAGACATAGGGGTAGGCAAAGACTTTCTTGACAAGTCACCAAGAGCAAAAGAAATTATCCCCATTATTAACAAATGGGATCTTGTCAAACTAAAAAGTTTCTGCACAACAAAGGAATCTATCAACATTGTAAAAAGAGATCCAACAGACTGGTAAAAAATATTTACCACCAACATCTCAGATAAGAAGCTTATAACTAGAATATACAGGGAGCTAAAGAAAAGTAAGCCTACCAAAATAAAGGATCCTATTGAAAAGTGGGCAAGTGAAATGAAGAGACAGTTCACTCATGAGGAAATGCAAAAGGCCAATAGATACATGAAAAGATGTTCAACATCCCTAGCCATAAGAGAAATGCAAATCAAAACAATGCTAAGATACCATCTCACCCCAGAGAGAATGGCTTACATCAACAAGTCAAATAATAATCAGAGCTGGCGTGGCAGCGGGGAGAAAGGAACCGTCCTGCACTGCTGGTGGGAATGTAAATTCGTACAACCACTTTGGAAAACAGTATGGAGATCTCTTAATAGACTAGAAATAAATATCACTTTCGATCCAGCGACACTCCTCCTGGGAATATATCCAAAAGAGACCAAAACAACATATAACAGAGATATATGTATACTCATGTTCATAGCAGCACAACTAACAATAGCTAAAATATGGAAAGCACCAAAATACCCATCAACAGACCAGTGGATACACAAAATGTGGCAGTTATACACAATGGAATACTATGCATCAATAAAGTCCAATAGCGTGGAGGCTTTTGCAGGCAAAGGGAAGAAACTAGAGAACATCGTGCTTAGTGAAGTAAGTCAGAAGCAGAAGGTGAAACATCGAATGGTCTCTCTGATATGAGAGACCCAGATCACAACTCCTATGGAACTTAAAACGAAAGACAAAGTGAAAGAGGGGAGTAGGGTGGGTGAGGAGGGAGGGAGGGGTGGGTAGGTGGAAGGACAAAAGAAGAATGGGAAAGCCCTTGTCACTTTGGCAAGATACGTATGTGCACAAAGTGCTCAACTCCATTGTAAACCTTGAATTTTGCACGTATACATATCAATAAAATGTGGGGGGAAAAAAGAAGGCATCGCAGCATTTGCAACTGACCTCTTCTGACCTGCCTCTTCTGACCACAGTTTGGGCTAAATGAGATCTCGTGAGTAAGTGTTTGTAAAACCGACATTCAAGTGAAAGCCACTGTGGCTCAGGGTGGGAGAGGTACCTAACATGAAGGGTCTGAAGCTGAAGAATTCCCGTCCCAAGATTTCAGTAAGGACAGCTAGGAAAATACTCAGCATGCTACCAGCGCCTCCAACATACACTAGAGAATTATAAGGATGCCTAAACAAATACAGAGCAGCCATCAGAATCAACGTCTTAAGTGAGCTGCAGAAAGCCCCTATATCCCTGTTTAACTACAGAGCAATATCAATCAGTTTTTATAAAAGACATTCTCCTAATTAGCAAGACCCCAAAGAGAAGCTCTCAAAGACCCAGCAGTGGAGAACCGTCCGCACGCATCATGCCTACCTGCCCGGCACCTCCTGGAAGGCAATTCTGCCACCTGGTGCCATCGCTCCTCTTTAAAGTCGTAGCACTCCACGCTGCGGATCGCCTTGGGTGCCTGGCCTCCAACCACCACCATCAACTGGAAGGGCAGAAATGAAAGTGCATCAACCAGCTGACTATTTTACAACCAGAGACCTAGAATGTCCCACAAAGACACAGATGTAGGAGTGTTAGGGTAACACAGTAGGGTCGGCTGAGGGAAATGACCACCTAACCAACATATGATAAACATCAACATGGGGGCAATGTTAGAACTACAGATTACCTAGCACATTTAGTCTAAAATAAGGATTTCAGAAACTAAGTTTCTGATTCTTTAAGCAAAAGCAGTATTTAAGCCAAAAACCAGCAAGCAAGCAGCACTGGCAAGGCTGCAGTACGTCATAGGGCTCGCTTCTGCTGTACAATGGAGCCTAGTTTTGCAATTACCAGGGAGAGGATTTCCATGATCCATGAGGACAGAGAAAAAAAATGAAACAGGTGGAACTAAGTAAATGATGTGAAAAATAATGTACCAAAGGATGGAAAAAGGAAAAAAATATGAAAGAAGGAGCACTCAAATTGGAAACCAGACAGTAGAAACTCCTGGGTCTCAAAGAGGCAGACCTCTCTTATCTTGATGCATCAAAAATAAAACAAGCCATAGGACAAGACAGAGAACCAATGCACAATAACCACCTGCTGAGGACAAGTGAAGTCTATAAATTCCTTCAGTGCACGCCAACCACTTACTGAGGGCTACCATTTGTATCTGTCCACAACCGTGCCAGATGTTACACTCGAGAAATACAAGGCATGGCTTCTGCCCTCCAAAAGCTCGTAATCACACTGAAGAACCCCAGAAAGCAAGTTAGGAACAAAACACAATTACACACAACCTAAAAGCTATATGATTATTATGGACATGAATTTCTAGCACTGGTTAGAAAATGGAAAGCTACCATAATATAGTGAAAGCTTCTCAAAGCATGTGGAACTCGGGCTTTGAGAGATGAATGGAACTGAGAATCTGATGTACACAGACAACACGTGGGCATTTTCTAGCAACACTGAAAACAGCTGTTCAACCTGGAGACCCTCAAAGTTACTGACACTCGGAAAAGTATAAAGAATGATAGAGACTTTGGAGAAAAGATGAGACGGTAGGAAAAACGGTTGTTAAAAAAAGATCAAAACAAAGAGAACATGGAGGAACTCAGGAATGCAAACAGAAAAAGTTTGCAACTTCCTGCAGTGACCTTCTTGTACTCAGAACTAAAGTGATGCGCGCAGAGAAAAAAAGATTCCTGAATCCAAGTAAGTCTAAAGTTTCTGTAAAGAAGCCTAAGTTATCAGTAACTGGAGAGCAGAAAAAAATCTTCAAGGTCTTAAAATAAGACTGAAGGGGCAGTATGAAAGCTGCTGCCCAGCATATATGCGGCCCTATCCCCAATCCCCAGAACCACATACACAAAACCCTGTAATTAAAATACGACTGCACACAGACCAAACATACAATTTGTTTCAAGTCTATTATTTTTCTATTAATAATTCTTAACTTAAATAAAGAAAATTCATAATTACCTTCCCACCTACCACCAAAAGAAAAACGAAAGCCAAAGATGTTAAACAGCAGAACTGGAATACATGTGGAGGCCAACCCTGTATTTAGGGGGTCTGCATTCCAAACTTAACTCTGCTCAACAGTTAAGCCACACTGAAAGTCTTACATAATATATCTGACAGATTTTTTTAAAAGAATGTATCTTTAAATTCTTCAGAAATAATACTGATGTACAGTTTTAGTTATTCTCTAAGTTAGAATCTCATGGTTCCAGGCAACAGCTTACTTTTGCACATCAAGATGAGGGTGGAAGGCAGTAGCAGCAGCCTTTGGCCTTTTCTCATCCAGAAGAAGCAAAGTGGCGGGGCTCTGGGCCTCCAACAAGAGGGGACAAGGGAGACCAAGAATGTACAAGGGGAAGACAAGAAAGAAGGGATGGAGGGGAAGAAATTGTGCTAAAACCAATGTTGCTATCGGTAGGAGCTGCTTACAATGCTGACTTATTTGTAAAAGACATTTGACCTCAAATGAGAAGCACCATGCTAATTATGCCATCGAGGAATGAGAAAACAGGAGAGAACTTAGGTAGGGAAAAGCTAAATGTAGTATTTGAGGATGGTAGAGGGTAGGTCATTAAGCAAGTTCAAGTGATCATCCTTAAAGGTAGGTTACCTAATTAAACCTTGTTCTTTTTGTTTTCTTTACTTAGTAAATATGTTCTAGATAAAATATTTCTTAAAATCCAGAAATGAGAGCATATATGTAAAAAAATACAAATACAAATTCCAATGAGGAAAAGTTTTAATAAAGTACAGAAGCAAAACATAGTTTTTCATTCCCCAAAGAATGTCCAAATCCATAAATATCTTAAACAAACCTCTTTATTGAGAATGCAAAGGTAATGTGTGAGATACAAAAAAGTACTAGTAGTATATGCAACTAGTATGACTCATGAAATGGGAGCCACATATAACAGGACTAAGTCACGCTGCAGTAGAACCATCTCTAAGCCTTCGTGGTCTGTTCCCTCCACCAGCACCAGCATCAGCACCGCACGTTGTTGCACATGACTCATCCCTGTGATGATGAACCACACCCTTCCTACGAAATACATAAGCACAGGAAACTAATCTTTGCTTCATTCTCACTTACAAGAATCCTGAATATGACAGTCTAGAGTGACACAGCACTGCTGAAAAGCTTCCAAAATAAGCACCTTTTCAAAAGTGCGGGTGGATAAACACAGCATCGTCGAGAAATCCTGCAGGTGGAACGTGCACAGTCCAAAGAAGTGCCACACACTCCCGCCCGTTACGCCATGGCCCTTTGTCCCCAGCTACTGACACACCCACCACAAAATAAAAGCCACAGAACTAAGAAATCCAAAAGCAAAAAGCAACACCATACCAAGGTATGGGTGCAGAGGCAGGTAAGCAAACAGACGACTACAACCTTACAGAAGAGAAAACAAAAATGCTTAGTAATCTTTACCAAAAACTCTTTAGAGGGTTTGCAAAAGTGACTTGTTGACTCCAGAAATCAGAAGTGAATTCACCTTCACTCGTGCAAAAGGACGCTGCAGTATAAAGACAGCAAAGCTAAAGATGCCAAAAGAGGGCGTATACTGGTACAGGAGAGATTTTTCTCCCAAATATGGAAAAATTAAAAAATATTAAAGGTAAGCTAGAAGGAAATTAGAAGACTGGTACAAAGGGAATAGTAATTGTCAGTGTGTGGCCGATACCCTCAATGCCCTTTTCTTCTTTTTATTTTTTTGAGAAAGGGTCTCTCCTCTGTAGCCCAGGCTGGTCCTGAACTCATGTGGAGCCCAGGCTGGCATTGGACTCACAACAATCCTCCTGCCTCAGCGTCCTGAGTGCTGGGATTACAGGCATATGCCACCATGCCCAGCTTATGTGGTGCTGGGGAATTGAGCTCGGGTACTTAGCCCTTGACTTAGTGCTTGCTAGGCAAGCGCTTTAACCGCTGAGCCATTCCTCCAGCCCCCTCACCACTTTTTATAAACTGATCTTCTTGTAAGAACAAAAAATGACATCAAACAATATCGACAAATATGAAATAATGAAGACTGATAGAGCCGGCTACTTGTAACAGGAGATAAGGGAGATTCTGCAAATGTACACACTCATAAAATCCACAGACGTTAGGGAACTAGCTAGTGTACTTAGCAAGCCACTTAAAATTATTTCTGAAAAATCATGAAGAACTGAGGAGAGATCAGAAAATTTTAAAAAAGCAAATACCAATTTTCAGAACATAGTAGGAAGTGAACGTCTTGTAAATACTTCTGGCTATGAGGCAGTAGTTCTCAGTAAAAACTTGGAATATTGTGGAAAAAGCAGGTGAACTTATAGGGGTCAATCAAAAAATTATATGAAGAAGGATATAAAAAATCATTCCAAATTTCAGTCTACTTGATCCCAATCTCATCAAATATGTGATGCCAAATTATTAATTTGGGGCTTAGATAATAATAACCGAGGCTGAGAGTTTGCATAAGCGACTGCGTTGCTGAGTAGGTGCTTCTAATGCAGTGCCGCCAGGAGAATGTGGGAATCACATCAGCACGCGCTAGTGATCTAGAAAAGCAGGTGGACGGGTGACACTCAGGGCTGAGAACTGACACCAGCCCTGGGCGAAACCAACAGCAACAACAGCAAATACCAATCCAGACACAAGACAACTAAGAACACAGCCTCCAAAAACAAAAGGTGGAAAAACAGTAAATAACATAAAAGTGAAAGAATTTAAAAGACGTAACTCAATGGGAAGGACAGAGTAATAACTAAAGATACAAGGAAACAACACATAATAGGTTAATTCTTATTTCTTAATTCAGCATTGCCCCAAACACACATGCACACACAAGTGCATTACGGAGCACTCTGATTAGACCAAACACAAATGGTGCCTGCAGTGCTGGTCTGCCAGTGCTGTGGAGACGCAAGTAGAGCAGAAAGAATTGCAGACAGAGTAGGAAATGAAAGGTTATTCTGTAAGAAAAACCCAGTCAGTAAAACGCGAGCAGTCAGAACTAAAAAGGGAAAGGTGCAATGGGAACCTCTGCACAGCGAAACACATACTGTGCAGATGTGGACAGACACATGGGAAACCTGAGCTGATGTGGCTACAGAGGAAGTGAACGGGCACACAGCAACCAGGAACGAGAATTCACAGAGCTCGTCATCACCCTCAGCTCCGACATGTCATTCTACTACCAGCGTCCAGTTACACAACCACCTGCTTGGACAGGAAGGCTTTTGATGGATCTGACCCCTTCTTCTGACAACAGTTAGCATGTTCTGTTATAATTAGAGCTAGTAAAACTCAGAAGGACCAAACCATTTGCCTTCCATTCCAGAAGTGATAGCAGGAAGCTGACTGAAATTTAAGGCGTGTAATGTTCCTCAGCCTTAACATACAAAATCAACAAAGATAACCCTCTATTCAACATTATGTCCTTAGGTACACTGTGTAAGCAGGGAAACTAAAGTATGGAAGTTCAGACAGTCAAAAACATTAAGAGCTTAAGGTGAGCAGGAGGGAGGTAACAGCGAGTTGGAACGATAAAACCTACTTTGGGAAGGTTCATGGGCGTCCGCAGTCGGGTGCGGACACTCTTCATCAGTATCCGCTGTTCTGTTGGCAGCAGATGGTACTTCATGGCTTCGATGAGGTAATCTTTGCAGGCACTGCTGTTCTTCACCAGCGCTTCCTCTTCAACTCTCTGAGAGAGAAAGCAGACACATCCCTTGATGAGTAGTCTATTTCATGATAAAACCGCCAAAGAAACATAAGTAAAGCAGAGGAAAAAAGTAGTAACTTTTCTGTCTGGAGCGGTTGCAACTCCTACTCAAGTATTTGGTCTGCAGAGAAAAGCACACCTAAGTATCAATGAGAAGGGTCACAATGTGGATCGGAAACGACACCTGCAAGTGTATAATGTGATGACCTCCTTAGGTATTACATTCACTTGTTACTTATCTTTAAACATCAAGTTGAATAGTTGAAAAAAATTTAGATTATGAGTCCTTCAAATGGGGTAGGCATCACTACTAAGTTATTCAAATACAAAAAAGCAAAAAAGAAACCTGGAGAAGAGACCCAAATAACTTTCTATCAACATGCACCAAATCATAAATATACACTGCTCCTTGTTGGGCTTCCATGTTGGACTCCAAGTGCAGGACAAGGTGTTTTGTTCTTATGATTAACACCACAGATTGGTTACTGCACAAATTGCATTAAATAATGCAGTTTCAAGACATCCTAAAAGGCTCATATTTAATCTTTTTTTTTTACCCTTGTGGTACCAGAGATTGAATCCAAGGTTTCAAACTAAGCTACATTCCCAGACCTTTTAAAAAAATTGTTTGTTTGTTTGTTTGAGGCAGGGTCTTCCTAATTGCCTAGGTTGGCTTCAAACATGTTAGCATCTCAAGTAGATGATATTAGAGACACGGGCCACCATGCCTGGCTGACGTCTAATGTCTTGATACATAAAGAAATATTTCTTATGATGGTTTCAGTCACAAAAGCAATGCTTAAATGCTCCTGGAAAAATGTTAACAAATATACCTTTAAATTTTCTCAGAAACTAATAAAGAATTATTTATTCCTAATTATTTCAAAGTACTTGTTTTTCTTTTGCTTAGAGATACTAAACACATGCCATTGTGAAATAGGATTAAATAGTCTTTGATTCAAAACTTCTTCTCTTTTCTTTCTTTCAGCCCTTCTTATGCATGACTGGGGTTTGAACCACAGGCCTCACTGATGCTGGGCAAATGCTCTACCACTGAGCTATGTCCTCAGCATTTTTTTTTTTTTTTTGAGGCAGGATATTACTACATTGCCCAGGTTGGCCTTACAGTTGCAATTCTCCCATCTTCAGCCTCCTGAGCAGCTTGAATTAGAGTCATGCACCAGTGCCCAAACCTAAATTTTTAGTTATTTTATTTTGTTTTCTCACGGCAGTACTGGGATGGAACCAAGGCCCTCAAATACATGAGGCAAGTGCATTATGACAGAACTACATGTCCAGCTCTCATGAAGTACTTTTTATGGGTTTTTGTTGTTTTGCAATACTAAGGATCAAAGTCAGAACTTTGTGCACACGAAGTAAATGTGCTACAAGTGAGTTTCATCCTTGACCCTGAGTCAAATCATGAAATTCTATTCCTCCTGGGACTCAGAAGATGCTCTCAAGTGGCAAAGATGCAGAGGAGTAATACACACTCACACATACCTCAATGACCATGAGTACTGCTTTGGAAAGCTCTAGTACTTGCTCAGGCACATCAGAATTGGGCCATAAGCAAGTATTTAAGAATGAGGAATGGAGTCAGAGGGATGAGTTACCAAAGACTGGAGGTGCCTCACAGTCCCCTTTCCTGAGAGTGCCCTGGATCTGAATTCTGCAGCTCTCTGAAAGGGAGTGATAGGGACCAGTAACCATGTGCTACGCCTCTCTCTATGGTCTGAACATGCATTTACCTGAACTAAATACTCCCGAGGAAGCAAAGGTAACCGCACGTGTTCCATCAGCCGAGCCATAAACTCCTGCCGCACGTCCTTGTCATGGTTAACCCACGCGATGACTGCTTCAAATACCTGGCAGGGAACAGGGAAAAGGGAAAGTGGAAAGTAGTGCATCATCTGCCAGAGTGTCTGGATAAAACCTGAGGAGACCACCATTTTATACATGACTCGCACTAAGACAATCATGTCTAATCCGTGGCTTAGATTTTTTTAAACTCCTAACCTGCAGCATACTGAAAAAGTCATTCCTGCCAATTTCCTCCATTTTCGCTATGTACTTCTGTGTATACAGTAAGTACTTTTGATATTTACTAAGCATCTAGCAAGCACGGTAGCTAGTCTCACTGAACCCAAGTAGGAGCTGTGATAATACAATGATATATGATCGGTTTCACAGTCGACAACTTTTCCAAATTGAATTTAGTTCTACTTACACAGATTTAAAACTCAAGTCCTTCTGGAATAAAAAGCACCAAGGAAGAGAAACCATGTGACATTTAACCTTCTGAGTTTGACTTCACTAAGCATAGTTGCTGCATCCATTTACCTACAAAAGCCGTATGACTCTGAGGAAAACATTTTGTGGAAATCAGTCAGATAGCAAGGACTTCTGGTCAAGATGGAGGCCAAGTAGCAAAGCTGCACAATAGCTCCTCATGTATTGAGAATACAATCAAAACCTACCTGTTCAGTGAGGCTACAGGGAGAAGTACCCCCAAAACTGAAATAAGGCCACAGGAACATCAGAAATCCCCCAGACATATTGGAAATGGAGAAAAACAGCTGCCCAGGCCAACTGAGCACAGTCCTGAGCTGCTGGAATCCATAGACGGGGTAAAGCCCTGAGCTTGAAACCTCAGACTGAGGTAAGCAGGGTGGGAACTGACAGCCTCCAAAGAAAGAGCCTATGGGTAATGCATACTACAGACACAATGTGAATTCCCCATAGAAAAGGCCTGCTGGGGCCTAGATAAGAAGCAGTTCTCAGCAGCCGTAACAGGCAATGATGTAAGCAGGAGCCATTTTTAAAAAGAGCTTGGTTATAAAGTAAAAGAAAGCTCAGAAAAGTGAATCAGGGTTTTTGGGGGGGTCACTCTTAATGCCTAGGAAGAAACTGGCAAGAGAGGCAGCTGTGGAAAGGAGAGAAACGATGCCTATCTCCTGAAGGGCTCAGGTGTAATGGGGGTACCACCAAGGGTGGTGAGCCCTGCTCTTGGGGGAGGGAAGCCAGGATAGGCGGGAGAGATTTGCTGAGGGGTGTTGGGGTGAACGAGACACCTCAGAGACCATTGGACTGTTAGGTCCTCCCTCACTGCCTACTCCCAGCACTGAACTCAGAGGAATTTTGGCTCCCCTCCCCAGAGCACAGAGAAGCCACGAACAGAAAGTTGGCCGAGGTCAATAAGGAAATGCAAGATATGAAGGAATATTTTGATAGAAAAGTGCAAATTTTGAAAAGAAATCTAGCTGAAATTGCTAATAAGAAGACTGACAAAAATCAACAAGTCAGTCAGATGTGTTTCTTAACTTCCAGATTAAAGATCGCTGCCTGTTATTATGACAGATATAGGGTTATAAATTTATGAAAAGACTGAAATAAACACATCATGTTACCATATACAGGAAAAACAAAAATACACTTACCTTCTCTTCTGAGGAAATAGTAAGTTTGTCACTTGAGATTAAGCTGCACACTTGTTCAATGCCAAGGTTGAGAAATTCTTCACTAAGTACAACATCAGCAAAATGTTGCTCTATTTGGAAATTAAAAAGAAAATTCATTAACACCAGTAACCCAATGTCATTATTTCAGACTGCTTAAAAGGAATTGTTTCTTAACTTAATCTAAGAATAAGAAAACCAACTACAACTTCCTCTAGGCAAGAACATCAACAAATTCAGGTGCCCTTAGGGAGGATCTGAACACCCTGCTGACACCACACTGGGCAGCAGTGCACATGGCAGGTGGCTTTGACCGAAGCTCACTCACTGAAGCACTTCTATTTTGCAGGTGGTTTTTAAATATCTACTCCTTACACGGTAAAGACACAGCACCATTCAAATTTGTAAAATCTTTTGATTATGGAATTGCGTCTATAGAAAATCAGACATTAATAATTTGGTGCCAAGGAGGAATGTGATCCGTAAAAGACCTAAAATAAAGAATCTGCTGGAACACCAAGGTTCTCCGAGCTTTTGTGCCCTCATTCCCATGTGTTAAAAACCCTCAAGCCATACTGATACAATTTTTAAAAAGACTTTTCCAACGTGAAACATTACAGTTTATTCTAAATACTTCAAAATACCATAAAATGATTAGCTGCCTTCCTCTTAAAAACATTTGAAAAATGAAATCTGCATTTTTCTTTTTTTTTTTTTTTTTTGAGACAGGGTCTGACTTCATAGCCCAAGCTGGCCTTGGAATACAGCAATCCTCCTGCCTTAGCCTCCCTAGTGATGGAATTACAGATGTGTGTCACCACAACCAGCTTATGTGGTACTGGGGAATTGAACTCAGGTACTTAACACTTGACTTCATGGTTGCTAGGCAAGTGCCTCAATCACTGAAGCCATTCCTCCAGCCCCGGAAATCTGCATATTCACAAATATCACGAATAACCATTCACCTTATAAAAAGTTCATCTTAACAAATAATAAGTAGAGCCTGGGTAATTACAAAATGATTGGATTTATGGAAATAATTTTTTGAAACTCAGAGTTTTCATTAAGTGAAGTATTAAAGTGAAATAAAAATACAAACAAAATGAGAAACAGTGGACATTTTTTAAAAATCAATGGAACAGACTAAATTACCCAGTCACAACCCCACAGAAATTGATATTCAACCAAAAAGAGAAAATAATGCAATAGAGAAAAGGTAGTATTCAGCAAATGATTTTGGAACAATTGCACATCCATATGCAAAGCAAACAATAAATCTAGACAAACACCTTATATTTTTCACAAAATTAAAAAAAATGGTTCATAAACTTAAATGTAAAACACAGACTACAAAATTCTTACAAGATAATATAGGAAAGAAACCTAACAGACTTTGGGCCCGGTACAGACGTCAGACATTAAAAAACAAAAATTAGTAAGCTGGACTTCAGTAAAATTAAAAACTTCTGGTCTAGTGCTATTGTTTGGATCTTGAGTGTCCCCCCAAAGCCTCATGCATCTGGATGTAGTGGGATAACTATGAACTTTGTGCTGCTGGGAGGTAGGGCTTGGCTGAAAGGGACTGTGCTTGGGGTTTGACCTGGAAAGATTGTGTCAACTTGTTTTAACTGGGCAATGTACAGGGAATAGTTTTCAGGTGTGTGCTGTTGAGCTGTAGACCCAGAAGCAAGGGAGGGGCGCCCACTCTGGGAGGAGGGGCCCAAACCGGAAGCTTGAAACAATTAAAGGAAGGAAGAAGAAACTGTTACAGCATCTTCCTGGTAAAGCTCTAGCCTCTCTGGCGTCTCCAAACCCCCATTTGCTCCTCCTTCTCATGGCTTCTGTCTGCAATGCTGTAAGCAGCTTTCCGGCCTCCGTGTCTGCCAAGTGCCTACTGTGTGAGACCTACTGAAGCCGTGGACTCACCTTAGATTGTGGATGTCAGGTATTTTCTCCCAGCAACAAGTAAGCAACTAAGACATCTACAAAAGACACTCTTAAGAAATAGAAAGATAAGCCATTGTCTGGGAGAAAAAAAATCTGATAAGAGACTGTTACCCACAATATACAAAGAACTCTCCAATTCAACAGTAAAAATGTAGGCAACTCAATCTGAAAACAGGCAAAAGATGACAACTGATATCAGTATCTTATCAAAGAAGATGGAAAGATGGTGAATGAGCATACAAAAAAAGTTCAACATTTTGGGTCACCTCAGAACTGCACATTAAAATACCAAAAAGATTTACACATCTATTAACAAATTCCAACACTGACATCAGATACTGGCACAAGTGTGTGGCAACTGACTTTCGGTGCAAAGAGTTTGGCAATTTCTTCCAAAGCCCAGCTCCTCCAATATGACCCAGCAGCCGCACCCCTTGTCATTCAGTCCAGTGAGGTGAAAAGCTATGGCCAAATAAAAATCTATACACACACATTTATACAGCTATAAAAGCTAAGGGTACAAAATGGACAGATAAAGCAGAATCAAGGGGGTGGGGGGAAATGTGCAAGGCACACACCTGCTGCCCCAAAGCTGCCTTGTAAGCACAACCCCACATTACAAAACCTAATTAATCCTAATTCCAATCTTGACCTGGCAACTGTGGTCACTTGCCAACCAGTACTTGCCAGCTTAGTTGTTAAGAAACTGTAAGCACCAGGGAACTTTCTTTCAAAACAACTTGCATAATACTTATCTTTCCCAATAAAAAGAACCAAACTTACCTCTTGTTCTGTAGCCATACAACAAGCCATCCTGGTCTAAAGGTATATCCTGAATTACAATTCTGTTTTCTTGTATTTTCCCAAATAAACTCTCTGTGTGAATATTTATCTTTCTCTATACAATGGTATTTCATGATGGCATAGCTTTGTTTATAACTGCCAAATTTTCAAAGTAACCAATGTGTTCTTCAATAAGTGAAAGGCTACACTACCAAAACGAGTATGTAGATTCAGTGCAATTCCTATCAAAATATCAGAAGTATTTTTCACAGAACTAGAAAAAAAATCCTAAATTTACATGGAACCAGAAGAGACTCAGAAAAGCTAAAGCAATCCTGAGCAACAAAACAAAGGAGGAGATGTTGCAATCCCAGACACCAAGTTATATTACAAAGCAACAGTGATTTAAAAAAAAACATGGTACTGGCACAAACACAGACAGGCAAACTAGAAAAACAGAACTGAGGATTCAGAGACAAGCCTGAGCATCCTCAGTTATCTAATCTTCATTATTGGAGCTAAAAACACACACTGGAGAAAGAATAGCCTTTTTAACAAACAAATGGTGCTGGGAGAACTGTTTATCCACATGCAAAAGCATCAATTTAGATCCATACCTTTCACCTTATACTAGAATCAAGTCGAAGTGGACCAAAGGCCTAGATATTAAAATAGAAATACTGAACTGCTGGAAGACAAAAATCAGTAAAACTCTTGAAGACATAGGCATAGGAAACAACTTTATCATACAATACCTGTTACACAAGAAATAACACAAAAATCAACAATAGGGATTATATCAAATTAAAAAGCTTCTGCACAGTAAAGGAAACAATCAACGGAGTGGAGAAAGAACCAATGGAATGGGAAAATATTACTGCCACCTATTCCTGGGACAGAGAGGTACTATCTAGAATATACAAAGAACTGAACCCCCATACCCCCAAAAAACAATTAAAAATAGGCAATTGAAATGAAAAGACAGTTTTCAGAAAAAGAAATACAAATGACCGAAAAATACATGAAAAATTGTTCAGCAAGGTTCCAGCTTACCACAGTAAGAATGGCTGTTATCAAGAACTCAACAACCACCAGATGCTGGCAAGGATATGAAAAAAAAGAACCCTATGACAAGTGCTGGTAGGACTGAAAACTCATACAGCCAGCATGGAAATAAGTATGGAGATTCCTCAAAAAACTAAAATAGATAGTCCATTTGACCCAGCCATACCTCTTCTGGTATCTTTCCAAGAGTTAAGTCACCATACAACACAGCGATAGCAGCGTAACTCATAATACCTAAGGTGGAAGCTGCTAAGGTGTCCACCAGTAGATGAACAGACAGAAACATGGTACACACTGGAATAGCCCTCTGCCATAAAGATGTTTGGGTCGTTTGTAGGAAATGGGTGCACCAAGAGATCATTATGCTCAGTGAAGTGAATCAGACCCAGAAGATTAAATATTACATGGTTTATTGTGAGAAATCCTAAGTTTAAGTCAATACAAGAGCTAAATAAGAGAGATGAGAGAAAGAAGGGAAATGGATCTGTGGAAAGGGAGAGGGGAAGTGAGAGAGGGTGGGAGGGCAGCAACGGTGGATGAGAGGGAGGGATGGTGATTATGTATGTATGTACACCACTGCCCAAAGTTCAATGTAATATTGTATATCACACATACATATTAATAAAGTAACTCTGGGTTAAAAAACAGATGAATGGCTAAACTGTGGTAAAACCATATAATGGAATATTATTCAGCAATAAAAATATCAAGCCATCAATACGAAGGCTACAAAACTGTACCATTCCAACAACAGGCATTCTGAACAAAGTGGAACTACAGAGATAGTTGTCAGGGTCTGTCACAAGCGGGGAGAGATGAGCAGGAGGCACTTAGGGCAGTGAAACTACCCTCTACTTGTGGGTACATGTCATTACACATTCATTAAAACGGAATGGGAACCCAAATGTAGTTAATCATATATGTGGATACTGGCTCATCAATAGTCAGTGAATGAACCGCAACACTGCAAGACGTTAGGAATGGAAACTGGCACGGTGGGGGCATAGACCAGTATACAGAAACTGAACTTTCTCCTCAACTCCTCTGTAAACCTATAGCTGCTCTAAAAATAAAGTCTACTATTTTAGAAATGAATAGTATTTATGATATATGATTACATTTGAAATTGATCAAAAGTAAAATTGCAAAAAAGTGATTGGTATTTGAGAAAATAGAAACTAAAGAGTAAACTGAAATACCTACTTTTAAGAGATGTCTAGTTTTTAGGGTACAATACTTCTTGATATTACTTTGGTACCTAGTATGAAAGAATCCCAACACTTTGGTTTTTGAGACAAGGTTTCACTATATAGCTAGGCTGGCCTCAAACTTGAGTCTTCCTGCCTCAGCCTCAGTGTAGTATTACAGGTGTGTACCAATATGCCCAGCTGAAAACATCTTTTAACAGGGTAACAATTTGTATAAAGCCATCACGCTTTATTGCAAAGGTTCATTCTACTTCCAAAAATCTTATCCAACTTCCTGGCCTCACCAGAAATTTACGTAAAAATCATCAGAGTTTTTTGGTATTCTAAGAAAAAAAATGAAAAATTTGGTTCAATAGTTGGATCTATTTACTGAAGAATGAATATAAGAAAAGCCTAAGAGTCTATATATTAAAAGTTATAAAGTGCTGAGAAGTAAATTCATTTTTAAAAGCATATACATTTTAAAATATTCACACACAGCAATTTGAAATTCAAACACACTACACGATAGAATCCAGGCATAGCTGTGCACACCTATAATCTTAGATATTCAGGAGACTTAAGTAGGAAGGTAACAAGTTTGAGGCCAGCCTGGGCAATGTGTTTCTTTCCACCATTTCACACACACACACATACACATACACACACACACACACACACACACACACACACACACACACACACGTTTACAATAAACTTGAGTATTTTGTGCACATGTACATCACATGAACATTACAATCCCTTCCTCTCCCCATTTTTAGCATTCCCACAACTTCTCCATCCCTCCAAATAACTCCCATTATCACACCCATTGGTTCTATAGAATGCCTGTATTCTAGGTTTCCCGAGTCAGAAAAACCATGCAATATTTAACATATTTAATCCTCTGCATCTGACTCAAATCACCACTTTTTATTTAGCTCAGCTTCCCACCCTGAGAATGGGCTGCAGTCGTCACATCTTGATGGCTCTTCTTTGAGTCCAGCCGAGCCCTTTATTGGGATGACTTTCCCAAAGTTCTTTGTTTGTATCTTACTATATCTTTGTTGAGATTCTTTAACACAGCCTCACCCACCAGTCCACATAAGAAAAGAACTATAACAATAAAATTCATAAGGCTAAAAAATGTGAGAAAAAGAGAAGTTAAACTTCAAATTCCTTAGCTGAGTACTGAAAGGTAAATGTTTGTACATTCAAAAGACATATTATCATTATACCAATCAGTTTTCTTAGAATAACTTAAAAACCAAATTAAGTGAACTGCTATATTAAATGAACTTAAATCTATTATCGAATTGATACATTAAATGAATTTAAGTCTGTATCACAAAAGTAATATTACACATAAAGAATAAAGACAATGGCATACTTAGTTGTTTCAGAATATTTCTAACTTTCATAAATTATTTACTCACATTTCACTAACTACTGACATTTTGCCCACCATCCTGCTTCATTAATCCTTTGTCTTCACTATGTTAGTTCTCACCCACCTTAGCTATTGCTTCTAATCTTGTCACCACACAACAGGAGACGACTAGGCTGTAACACAGAGTTTTATTGTGAATTGATAATTTGCCTTTACTTCTGGCCACAGAATAAAGTTTGACCAAGCCACCCTGGCATATAATAATTCCTTTACCGTGAGCAAACACCATACCTATAATAGGACATAATTTTCAGTTGTAAAGATTATGCCATTAACACACAATATACATTCAACACACACACTGCACAATATATTCAACAGATATGTGTATTCTTCCAAATTAGAGAGTATCCCAAACAGCCGAATCCCCAAAGAAGCCAGAAACAAATCCCAAAACAAGCCCAAAATCTTATTTGGTGTTTGTAACCCGTAATAAGGTACAAAGGACCTTTTGCATTTCATTTCTCAATACCAAGCAACTTCAAAACTAAATGCCATGAGAGTCAGAGGTCTCTAATTTCCTCTGTACTTCACATAAAATTCCACCCGAGAAGCGAGGGTAAGTGCCTGCCTGGATAACAGCAGCATTTTAGGTCCTCAAGCAGGTCATCCCTGATACACAAAATGTGTAGGAAAAATAAAGATATACCTGATCTTCACTTTTTTAATAAAAAGAAACTATTGTAACTGCTAAGGTTTTTACAAGTTCTAACACTCTATAATATATTCTCTGATTCTCAATACTATAATATATTCTTTGATTCTAAAACTCTATAGTATGTTCTTTGATTCTCAATTCACAGCTCAGGGGTTAGAGCATTTGCCTAGCAAGCACAGGCCTTGGGTTCAATTTCCCAGTACCACATAAACTGGGCATGGAGGTCCATGTCTGTAATCCCAGCACTTAAGAAGCTGAGGCAGAAGGATTGTCATGAATCTGACACCAACCTGGGCTACATAATGAGTTTAGGGCTAGCCTAAACTCAGGTGAGACCCTCTCTCAAAAAAATCCAAAACAAAACAAAGCAAAACAACACTGTTTAATCTCTAGGAGGAAGAACATTGACAAATGTATTTCTACCAGTTCCATTAACACAGATAGTTTTGGTGAAACTGGAAAACAGCTAACTCATCTAAGCTAGATAAAATTGTCAACAAAGGATAGCACACAGATTGCATGTAGTTTACTAAGACATACATGAGGATCATAATGAGCACAAGAATACAAAAATGATTAATTCTTTTTAGAAGTGTCATTGAAATCAGCATAAATTCATTTAAAAAGAGGTGTATTTCAGCTGCTATCACTGCTCTTCAAAGGGAAAATCTTCTGTATGAGTACACTGACTGCAGTAGACCCTTGAATAATCAGCATGTGCTCCCATCACATACTTTTCAGTATTCCTATCATGTAGCCAAAGCTGGTGATACTATCATTAAAACCACCCACTCCACACAAGCTTCTCCCAAGAGTGCAGCATTCACACATCACAGGCTTACGACAGATGTTTACCCCAAGTAGTCACGTCTCACCTCAATTATGAAAGGGTGGACCACAACTGAAGGACATTTTTACAGACATTGTAAGAATTACCTCTGACTCCATAGGCTGCCACTTACTGCTGTAACAATTTGGGCAGTGCTGGGAAGGAAAGAAGGTGGCTCTAAATGATGTAACTGGACAGCCAAGAGCCGTCTGAGAGCAATAAGCTCAGGAAGCCAAGACTGATGGAGAAATACAAGCAAAATGAAGGCAAGAGTATTGTCAGATCTAAGGCCAAGCCCTAGAGGTCAAATATCCACAAATTCCGAGACAGGGGCTGGAGCAACAGTACAGTTGTTAGAGCACCCTGAGTCTGATTCCCCAGCACCATGTACACCAGGCACAGTGGCACATACCTGTAACTGCAGCACCAGGGAGGCTGAGGCAGGAGAATTACTGAGTTCAGGGTCAGCCTGGACTACACAGTGAGTTCAGAACCAGTCTGTATTACAGATTGAGATCCTGTCTCAAAAAGCTAACAACTACAACAACAAACCAACAATAACAACAAAACCTTGAATGATAGTTGAAAGGTGACAACTGAGCTTACAGAGAAAACAATCACAGACACAAAGAATTATAAGAAGGATTCCAAGTGAGGCAACTACATGGGTTCTGAAGCTACTGATGGCAGAAGAAACAAAGCGCATAAAGAAAAGATAATCCAGATGTCACAGACAGAAGCTTGCCTACGGGGCGAGAGAGAATGGCCTTCAGACAATGTGGCAGGCCACGGTCTACCAGTGCAGAAACAACAGTGGTGACAGTGATAAAAACAACCATCTGGAATGTATCATATGAGCTGTGACAAGTAAGTTGGACTGTCAGATAGGTGGGCTTGAGAGCCACCCAGGGTCGCAGTAAAGCACACATCTGGGCAGGTCTGGGTGAGAAATGGAGTTGTGACCTGGATATAGTATCTGGTCCCCACCTCCTCCCTTCTGCTGCTAATCTGCTCTGCTGCCTGGCCACCGTGAAGTGAGCACCTCTGCTCCATCATCTCCCTCACAATGACATTCCCGTCTTGGAGCTAGCCTGTCATGGAATGAATCCTCTGAAATCGTAAGCCAATTTAAACCCATCTCTTTTATGTTGTGCGCATTGGATATTTTTACTAGCAACAGGAAAGCTCCCTACTACACGTCTGGACACCTTCTGCATTATTCCTAACTTACTCATTATCTCCACAAGCATGGAATCCCATTCCCCATTAAGAGTTATTACTATTTATCAAGGACCATGCAGACAATTAGCAGTTCAAGAAAGATGTAATGTGATCACTTCCTACAAGAAAAAAGAAATCCAAAAAATATAGGCCTCCTTGAATTTTCTAATATAGATCTCTTATGGCAAATGTGTTATGTCCAGCAGTTCAGAGACTGAATTTAGAAGAACTAACTTTTACTTAGCTAAAGAACAGAACTGGTTGCATTAAAAGATATCAATGAATTCAAATGTCTTCGTCTTAAAATGCCTTAGCTCATGCCAAAGAGTTTATGAATGTTGTTACATATCACAGGTCTTCCTCAACTTACAGAATGGCTGTGTTCTAAAATTTCATTCAGCTTCTTAGAACTCAGACTGCCTTTTCCCACTGCAAAAATTTTATAAAGGGTGACAGGGCATCTGTCCACTCCAAGGAAACCAGAGGCCAAATTTACTGGACATTTTGTGCTTTGCTGAAACACAGTAGGGGTGCTTTTGGTTCTGTTTTTTTTTTCAAGGGACTATACTGAATCATCACTTGTTTGGCAAATGCAACGGAGTTTCTAAAATATTCTTTTCCAATATTTGCATGCTTTCACAGGTAACCTTAATCATTCTATGTAACAAAAGCTCATTACAGAGTTATTATAGTAAACATACTGAAGGAAGCAGCCTATAGAGAGAACAGGTGGGAGAAGTTGGGACCTGCAATGTCCCCCAAAGCCTCACATTTGGAAGGTGATTAAATCATCGAGTTTAATCCACTGATTTCCCATGTGTGAACAGTAGGGTCCAGTCAGAAGGGGTGGATAAACAGGGCTTGACCCAGAAGGGGCAGACCACCAGGGCATGACCTGGTGATGTCACTCATTCACCAGCCGCACCCCTCACTCTCTGGGCTTCCTGCCTTGCCATACCAGGAATAGCTTTTCTTGGGCCAGGCCTTCCCTAGCCCTTCTACTACTGCAGGCTTCTCTCCCATGAACAGACTGAGACCTTTTCAAACTGTGAGCTAACATAAACTTTTCCTCCCTTGGTTTGTGGGTGTCAGGTCTGTGTCTCAGCAAGTAACAAAGATAGGACCTAAGAGCTTACTGAGAACACAGGTCAAAGAAGCTTCTGTAAGAAACGCTCCTATAGGGTCTCACAGACGCAGCATGTAAGCAGATTTTAGACTGTAACTTATATCAGGTTTGTTTTCCAAAAAGATGTTTAAAAAACATATTTAGAAACTCCCTAATATCACTTTTCATATGTGTCTCTAAATGTTTATTAACTCAGAGAAGAATAAATTAGAGGTTATTTTTGTGAACTTAAGCTATATCTGAAAAAATAACAAAACTTCACCACCCTGGCTTCAGAGACCAGAGCGCATGGGACACATGCAGCAGACATAGGCTTGCCAGGGACAGATGCCAGCAGGAGGTCAGCGCCTAAGTGGGCTGCCTGGATTTGGGACCTGCTTTTCTACTCTACCCAAACACATCAAGATTTCACTGTGCTCTGAAGATATTTAAGCCACAAGAATTGTTTTCATAGATGGAAAAAAAAGATGTTTAAAAAAATCACAAAACAACTTGATTTCACATATACACATCAAATGCCTATGCAATGACAATGTGAAAGAAAGTGACAAAGGCATTCGATATTTACATAAAACTAGTATTCAGTCCAAATTCCAATTTACAACCGCTTTTAAGTTCAGAATTTAAAATCATGATTCAATTATGCAGTGCTACTGCTATTTTAAATGTAGTTTTATAAAGATGCCAAAACATGATCTGGCTTCCCACAGAGCCCTGCACAGCCACCCGGGAACCCAAGTGCCCCAGCTTGGCAAAGAGCTGAGCTGGGGGCGGCTCCACTTGCCTGCATAGGCATTGGCCTTGTTCAGGAGGTCTGTGCACGCGTGCATATCTGCGAAGGCCCGGATTCCTAAGCAGTTGACAGGGTGCAGCTGGGACTCCAAAAACTCACAGCAAGTCTTCTTCACATCCTGCAACTGTAACAGACCGGCTGCTGGGAGAAGTACCTGCAACACACAAGGGGACAAGCTTAGGCAGCTGCCTAGGGAAAACAGTCACTGCCTGCCACTTCTACCTAGGGTGCAGGAGGTCCAGCCACAGCTTAGGATCTGTATTCACACCCAAGAGTGCCACAGACAGTAAGTTTAACTATTATTTGCAAAAATGGTGAAGGCTCTTCACATTCCATGAAATCTTTTAATGGTTTCCTCAGGTACAAGAATATAGGCCAATGACTTGTTCCGTGAATATAAACAAAATGTTCCCCTGATTTTTTAAAACACAGTTATTAGGATGCTAGGGGGTGCTACGGTTCAATGAAAAGGTTTTAGACCCTTCACACAAGCAGTCAATGAGCTTCAGGGGATGTGTGGGGAAGAGTGGGCCTGGGGTAACAAGTGGTACAACAAAGCTATATTTTGTAGTTCTGTTCTTCTGCTGCCTGAATAACACAAAAACTACTTTCGGGGGGGGGGGGGGGGGTGTAAAAACCAACTTAAAAATCAACATGAGTCTCTACCTACAAGCAGATAATTTCTCTAGAATGTAATATATATGGTTAAAAGAGAAAATCTAAAACAACTTTTAAGTTTGTATTTAGTAACTCCACACAATTTTATATTAATTATAAACTATTTTATGGGATTTAACCATCTTTACTACAAATATGACATTAATACCATTCCTTTTTAAGTAGGTCAATAATGAAACATTTTTCTCTGTAAGTGAGCTAGTATGGGTTTGGGTTACCAATATTTGAAAGTCAATGAAGGAAGAATCCCAGTTTAAAAGTTACTGAGTATCTGGCTGTCTTCTTATAGAACAATCTATTTTGAAAAAGATCACATTGCCATAAAAAGTAAATAAAACCTACGTTCCTTCAGGAATGACTATAGCACATGCCACAACACAGATCAAAGAGACTAACTAGTGAACAGTGTAATTTATGAATTTTAAATAATTCTTCTAAATATATGCAATAAGACCTAAATTCAGAAAAGAGAGTATTCATGTCTTTCTATGTCATGAAGCACTCTATGTAGGTGAGTGTGTGTTATGTTGTATCCACAAGCAGTCACAAACTGAGTAAGAAAGCGATTTCACATTTCAGTGGAACTTCATCAACTCCTATTAGTTTTCTCTTAAAAATAAAACAGTATTTAAGATAATGCCTTTTCCTCCTGAACATAGGAAAAATAAAGTATAAAGAATGTGATAGCCAAAATTTTTGCATAATATGTACAGTGTGGTTCATTACTTCACAAGAATGAATCTCTAGGAAGGCTTTAATTTGCTGATACTTTTCAAATTGGAGGGGTTTTCTATGCTGGTATAATTATGCTCTAAAGCAACATAAAGAACGTTTCAAGATGCTTCACAGCACAGCCATTTAATTCAGCAAATACATATAGCTTAGAAAGTGGTCTTCAGTGGAATATTCAGCCATGAAATTCACACAAACAGCAATGATCATGTACCTAATTAGCATTTTCCCCGAGACAACACAGTTCCATAACATCCAAACTGTTTGGTAACAGAAACATAGGGAGGGAAAAACAGTTCAGCAGAAACAGGGTTGCTCACACATTGCTGGCAGGAGTGTATATTTGGTCAACTTCCAGGAAGAGTAATTTGTTTATTTCAGCCATAACTATAAATGCAGATGTTCTCTGACTCAACAATTTAACTTACAAACAAACTAACATATTCAAAAAATCTCACATGTGTACAATATTCATTACAGAATTGTTTTGGGGAATAGCAAAAGTTAGACAAAAAGCCCAAATCATAAGCAGACTGCGTAAAACATCATAATCACACACTCAAAACTTTGCTGTCATTTAAAAGAAAAAAATAATAAAAATAGGGCAGGCATAAGAAACACTCTTAATTTAAAAAGTCAGTGATTTGACATATTATGCTAATATTCATGCAGTACACACACACATATAGAATCCTTTTAAAGAGCAGCTAGAGCAGGCTTTTAAATTTTATTTGGTTCACTGATTTACAACTTCTTCACTCAAAAACCAAATCTACCTTATCGGGAAATTAAAGTTCATAAAACTATAGAATCTCAGGCCCAGAAGGGATATAACAAGACCTGTAGGGCAGGGATAATCTGAAAGGTCAGTCTGCTGGTAGGTCACGTGGCTAGGTCACATAGCTACAAACGCACACACCAACAGCAGTGATGAGCAGGGGGTCACACTCGGCAACCACATATGAAACCTCAAGGTGAGTCACATATGGAAACAAAGCTCATTCACATTTTTCTTTTGTCAGTCCTTTTGAAATGCTTTAGTCTTATGATGTGATTTTACTTAGACTAACCCACATGTGATTATGTAACTAATCACATACAGTTTCAAAAACAATCCCTAATTGGCCTAGCTTGCTAACACACTGTCTGGTGATCATCAGTCATAACAAAAATAGGAACCGAGCTAGGGCCACACCAATTACCTAGCCTGGTTTACAGACCAACCAGCCAGTGAGAATAAAACTAAGCACAGCATGCTCAGATTTCAGGTAACATCTCCCATAGTCAGAAATGGATGCCCTGCAATCAAGTCAAATCAGGTCTCCCCATTTGTCTGGTGAAGCAATCATACCCAAGAGGGCTTACATAGCTTGCCCCAGCCACACCGCAATCCTGGAGAGCTAGGAGTCAAATTGGCCCGCTCTGGTTCACTGTCTTCATACTGTCAGCCCCCTTCCTAGACGCAGAATAGAAGTACTTGCATAATTTCAAAACCTCAAATATTATTCTTTTTATCACATAAAAATCACAACCACTTCACCAATGTATTCTCATGGCTGCTTCTAATATTGAGTAATTACTACGTCAGGCACAGGGCTCAGCACTTTGCAGGCAATGACACATCATTATCCGTATTAGATCTGAGTAAGTAAGAGGCACCAAGAAGCTGGGGAATTGCCAAGGTCACGAGCCCAGCATGCGACAGGGCAAGACGCTGTCTGAAAAGTATCGGCCTAAATAGGTGTAAGAGGTACTTAGTTAAAACATAATCACACTTGTGTTCATGGTTAAGAATACGTATTTTAGGATACCTTCCATGTTTCAATATAAAAACATTCTTTGTTATGTAAATGTATTTAAGAAAAAATTGAGTCAGTGTACAGAAAAACATTTGACTATGTAAGAGTACTAGCAGTAGAGAATATAGTAAAGTCCTGGAAGTGGCACACAAATCAGTGAAATAACAAAAACATTGATTTGGGGGCAAAAGGGGGAGCTCAGTGGAATGCTTGCCCAACACGTGCAAGGTCCAGGGTTCAGGTTCCCAGCACCCACATAAAAATTAGTCAGACGTAGCAGCACACAGCTGCAATCACAGCACTTGGGAAGCTAAGGCAGGAGAAATGCTGTGCATTTGAGGCCAGCCTGGGCTACACAGTAAGTTCTCAGCCTATACAGAAAATAGAGTGAGACCTAGTCTCAAAAATAAAGAAATAAAACACTGATTTGTGAAACCACATCAAACAACCCAGTCTTTCACTATCTGATATTATTCAGACTTGGTGGTTTTTCAAATTACTGAAAAAGAAGAACTTGCTTTAACCTGGAGCTGTCATAACCCTGTAGTTTATTTTCTACCGAAGCAGAAATATTGTACTCTTGGTAACAAAATGGAAAACACCTAGCAACATACACAAGGAATTTCACAGTAGACACTGGACACTGTCACTAGAAATACAATTTAACCTGAAGTTAAATTATATTTCTAACTAGAAGTTCCAATAAATAAATTTATGTGTGTGAGACATTTTTCTGAGCTCCCTGGAGCAAAGGAACAGTTGAACAGTAACAATATTCATATGAAGTAGAATTAAATCAGAGCCATAAACTCCCACCCACTTACCACTTGATCTAATAAAGTTCTTCCATGTACTTATGCTTCACTAGAATCAACCCTGGGATTGCTGAATGCAATTCTAAGGCACGCTAAGATCCTGAAGCACATTCCAAAACATCGAAGAAAGAACTATTACAATTTACTACATATGTGAAAGTCAATGATATAGTCTATGAATCTAAGTGGTTGAATTCTTATAGTATACACACTGAGGGAAGGTCACATTCCCACAGCAGAAGTTGCCTCTCACAGGTATGTGAACCTTAAGAGTGATGTGAAGCAGGTGAGGGCCCTTCCCGCAGCCTCCTCCTCAGGTCCTCTATTCCCTCAATCCCGATCCCCTCACTGACAGCCCGTGCTCCCACCCAGGCTCACTCCCTTCAGCCACTACTGATGGCACTGTTTCGTCTCACTTGCTTCACAGCTTACACTGTCAGGACTGACTTGATCTCGCGCACCTGCTCCCATGTTTACTGCCTGTCTTCCTGAAAAGGGATATAAGCTCTGTGACAATAGGATCATAGCTGGTTTATCCTCTGCTGTATCCATGGCCCTCATAAATAAATCAACATGACTGGAAATTAATTTGTAACTCCAACAAGTATTTGTACTTATAAAGGCTTAAAATTTTCAATGTCCTCTGAGCAAAATTACTCGCCCTACTTCTAGAACATGCACTCTGAAGCTACAGCTGCAGTAGTCAGGTGGGGCAGACCTTGTGAGGACATAACACACAGTGCCCCCACCCCCAGCCTGGGCCATATTCTGTGTGGTTTCCTTGTGGGCCTCCAGGCCACTCACACCCACATATCCGGGACTACAGATGAAACCATGCTGTGGGATCACGCTGGACCTGCAAAGGACTGTCTAAAGGAAGACAAACAGCTTCTCCCATTACCTCTAGGCATACAGTTCGGGAAAAAAAAAAAAAATCGTGTGGCTCCTCAAAAGGTCCTGGCGAGGAGAAATACGTGGCATTTAGATGCAGCAGGATCTATGTTATCCCTTAAACTGGTAATCCCTCCTCTCCTAGTTTAACTCCCAGTCACCTACTGCTGCTCCCTGGAGTCACCTCCCAAATAAACTGGCTGCACACAGCCTTACTTTCAAGGAATCCCAGGACACTGCACTATGCCCTGGAACACAGTTATTGTGGATGTATGAACTACAGAGATGTGAGTGCTGTTCACAATACCAAAATCTGACAGAACGTAAGTGTCCTATAACAAGAGATAGATGAAGCAAATTGTACACTGTCAATAAAACCAAAACCTTTGCAGGTATTAAAAAAGATACAGGAGACAAATACTTACTGAGTTGAAGTGTCCCTGATACACAGCCATGCAATGTTCCATCAGTGGCCTGCACACGCAACGATGGCTATACGATACAGGTGAGCGTTTTAGCCTCTCTCATCTAGGCTTGTGTAAAGACACGCAGGTGCCTGCACACTTAAACTGCTTAATGACAACATGGCTGTATTTCAAATAAAAAGTTACACAATACGATCCCTCCCTTTTTGTGAACACACAAAGACAGTACTTGGGGACTATACCACAACTGTCTATGGAGATTATCTCTGGCTACTGGCTGTATGCAGGTTTTTTATTTACTTATTTCTTAGTAACCATTTCCCTGATGTTCTACCATGTGTGTGCACTTCAATTGGTCACACATATATTAAAGCCAAGGAGAAGTAAACAAAGAAGTGCCTTCTTGCACATCCAGAAAGCTGGCTACTGGAGCCGTGAGGAGAAGAGCCACTCACAAGCTGCAGCGTCCCCAGAGACTGTCACAGACTCTCCAGAGCAAGGTGGGGAGGCTTCTGGCTGGGAAGGGCCATGTGGACATTTATGACAGCATCTGCAAGCCATACAAAATTATCAACTTAAAAACCAGCCTGCTATGTGACTATGAAAAAGCTCCGAGGCTTACTAAATTTCAACATTTGCTTGTGGATACACTGGCTGGGCAGGACCAGCTGCAACCTGCAGGCCCAACACTATCCACCTCTGACACAAGGGCTGCTTTCCTCCGGCCCGTCACGAGGGCCATGAGCCTCAAAGGCCATCAGCTTTCGGATCTTAAGCTAGTGTTCTGCAGAATGGTCACAAGACTCTCTGTTACTCTTCATGTTCCTATAAACAGCAGTATCTTTAAACGTGTGAGGAAATCTGAAGTAGAAGAACATGGCAGCTAATTAGGTAAACAACTCGTTACAATTCATAAAATAGGAAAATCATTTCATTTACATATATTGATTTCCAACATATGAAGACAAGTGAAAGGCTACCGTTACATACTCAGGAGATGCGTCTGGTAATGAACAAAGACGTGTGGGAGAGAAGCCACCACTGAAGTGAAGACAAACAGAACGTTCCACAAGACACCGAGCCAAACAATGAACATAGATGTGACACTTAACAGCAGATGCACATTTTAAAGTAAGACGCTTTTATCCCACTTCACATTGTTTGACAAGCCAAATTACATGCGCAATGTTTCGCTGAGACAAATGCATTCCTTCCGCTTGGCTACGAGGACCTGGAGTTGATTTTCACCCTGGGTATATAATCCACACAGGGACATAATTGATAGAGTAAGTCTTTTAAATTAGCAAGCTGTTTATTAAGAAAAGACTACCAAGGGGTCTGACTGCTTCATATATGACTGCCAAGTGTTTAATAAAACATACAAACATGAAATCCATAGCTCAGTCCCTGTTAATTTCATTGTGAAAGCAAATGCTAAAAATTAATTTTATTAATTTAGCAGTCATTTTATATTTCTGTCAGAGGGCTCTACTTATTTAATGTGTCAGAAATTACCTGTAAAAATAAACAAGGAGACTTGTTAAGATGACAGCCAAGTAACAGAGCTACACAATGTCCCCTCATGGACACACTTCAAAAACAACCAACTGTAGCTAGGACAGGAAGGAGTGTCCAAACAATTGAAAGTAAGCCACGGAAGGTCAGAAACCCTGAAAACACAACAGAAGCAGAGGTAAACAGCAGCCCAGGAAACTGCCCCAGGTCGAATGCAAACCACTGAGCCACCTGCATCCACACAAGGTGGAAAGCCTAGCCAGAACCTCTGACCAGGCAAGGAGAGGAAGGAGGGCCCCAAGAACTGAAAGGCCACAGGAAGGTCAGAAATCCCTTGGACTATCAAAAGTGGAGAAAAAACAACATCACAGGAAGAAGCTCCAGGCCAACTGAGTGCTGTCCTGAACTGCCAACATCCACAGACAAAAGAAGACTGGAACCTCAGACAGAGGTAAATGCAGATCTTGGAGAAGTGAGAACAGACAGCAACTGGTGACCCAGCCTCCAAAAAATGGGCCTGCAGGTGGTGTACACTACAAATGCAATGTGAGCTTCCTGTAGTAAAGGCCTCCTGGAGCCTAGATCAGAAGTAGTGCTAAGCAGCCGTAACAGGCAGTGACATGAGCAGGGGCCATTGTTAAAAAAGAGCCTAAGACTAACTATTTAGTGTAAAAGAAAGCTCAGGAAAGTGCGTAAGGGTTTTCAGGGTCATTCCTAAACAGTGCCTAGGAAGAAACTGGCACAAGAGACCGTTATGGAGAGGAGAGAGAGGCTGCTGACCTTCCACTGAACAGCTCAGGTGGTAGGGAGTGTACCTCCAGGGATGGACAGCCTCACCCTCGAGGGAGGGAAGCTAGGACAGGCATGAGAGCTTTGCTGAAGGGGCCTGGGATGAATAAGACACCCCAAAAGCCATGAGACTGCTGGGTCCTTTCTCACTGGCTACTCCCAGCACATAACTCTGAGGAATTTTGGCTCCCCCTCCCTCCTTACCCTCATCCTCATTCAAAGAAGCCTCTCAGCTAGGCCTTTAAAGTGAAGTCCCTCAACTACAGAAACATGGGAAGAAGGCAAGGCAACAGGACACACACAGAAATGCCAGAGACCCCAGAAACTACAGTCATGGGCCCTGAAATAGTAGAACGCATAGCAAAGGAAGTCAAAAAGCAAATATATGAGTTGAACAGCCAGTTAAAACAAGATTTCCTCAAAGAAATGTAAGCAGTGATCAGTGGACTTAAAAAGAAACTTACTGAACAAATAGTGGTCCTAATAGATACAAAGTTTAATGAGCACAGAGAAGCCATGAATATAAAAAAAGTTGGCAAAGGACAACTACTGAAACACAGTACAGATAAACCTCACAATGTTACCTGAGAGAAGTCAGCCTCAAAAAAGGAGACTCTGAATGGTTTACGTGAGGTTCAAGAGCAAATGAAAGTACTCTACTCTTAGCAATCCTACTGGTGAATGCCTGCCATGGGAGGAGGATTTGTCAGGAAGATGCTGGAAGATACAGGTGCTCCGTACCGTGATTTCACTGCGGGTTAATGGGAACAAGTATTTGACAAAACCTGGCAAATGGAACAAGCAGGATTATAACATACAAGTTTTATCTACTAGGAGGGAGTGAGTACTTAAGCTCACACTGAGGGCTGGGGTGGAGCTCAGTGGTGGAGAATGTGCTCACATGCATGAAGCCCTGGGTTCATTCCTCAGCAGCACCGCCATAAAACCTACCACAAACTAAGAAACTGACCATGAAACAAAATTTTTAAATAATAAAAAAATTCTATCTGACAGAACCCAAATACGACACATCTTGTACTTACTTTTTTGTTGCTGTGACTCAATACCCGACATCCACAAATTTAGAGGAAAGGTTTATTTTAGCTCACAGTTTCAGGTCACAGTCCATTTAGGGGTGGCCAGCAACAGTGGAAGCACATGGCAGAGGCAGAGGTGAAGGCAGGTCCTCACGACATCACACACAGGAAGCCAAGTCAAGATAAGTTGAGACTCGACCTCCAAGGAAGGCAGGAGCAGCTTATACATCCTTCCAGGTCTCATCCCAGTGATCAGCCCCTCCTGGATCCAGGTGTGGAAGGTGTGGTAAGCCCCCACTACACACCTATAATCCAATTTACATGCCTGTAATCCAATTTACATGTCTGTAACCCACCCCTCCAGACTAGGTCCCAATTTCTTAACAGCACATAGTTCCATAGACAATCTATAACATTCAAATACACAAGACTTTTGGGGGACATTCCAAATCCAAATCACAGTAAGATATAAACTAAAAACAAAATAGGTATTTACATGACCAGGTTTCTATAGCAGGATCCATAAACTTAATTTAAAATAGAACTCACTAATATTATACATACATGTTAGTGACACATGTAGGCACAACACTTATTTTCACAAGAAATACATTTTTCATAAATTGTGTGTCCTGAGGAAGGGCACAAGTACTATTTTTAAACCAGATTATCAAAAGCATAGCAATATCAGTAACAATGAGATGAAGACATCACAGTAAAGCTACCTTTACAAACTATACGTCAATAATGCCAGAACCTATTAAACTTTTGGCTGGTATGAAGCCGAATATGCTAGTACCACAGGCTCTCACCGCCACACGGTGGAGATGGATGCAGAGAGATGGACCCTGATCAGCGCAACAGCCTGGTCCAACATGCTGCCCCCTACACAGTCCACACCAGAAAACAAGTATCCAAAGCCAGGGCTGCCTAGAGAAGGCTTTCACTCCTGATTGCTTACACTTTTTACAACGCTATCATAAGATGCAAAGTCACAGTCTGGATGACGTCATTTTTTGTTCACCAAGATAAATATCTTATGTGCCACATAAAACTACTGGAAGCATGAATCTCAGTGACTCATCTGTGGGGACATCATCAAAGATGGCATATTGTAAAGATGTAAAAACCACAACAAGGAACTTTAATTACTAATGCTGCTGAAGTGCCTTGTTTTGTCCCAGTTAAGGATTTAAAACACCTCAAGTGTGACACTCACCTACTTGCGTAAAACATCCATATGACAGTTTTCTCAGAGTAGCTGAGCCCAATAGCCCTTCCCATACTAGATTTTACAAAATAAGCTTTGTTCTGTACTCTTATCTTCCATGGTATAAAAACATAACTAAACTGGAATAATGCAAAAACCAACATTCTACTTAGTCAAATACTAAATACTGACTAAAATTTTGACTACCAAGTTCAGACTTAAAAAGCGATAACACAATTAACACCAAAACTCAATTCTAAATAATTTTAAATTTTATTCCTCTGTACAAAAATAAGCTTAACTATCATGGGAAAATGATAAAATACCAGGCTTAAAGATTTCTGGACAACAGAGTATCAGGTGAGTTCACTCCAATGATGGCATTTCCCATTAATATACCACAGGCAATCACTAATTCTAAAGGCTTGACTCAGGGCTTATGTTTTAAGCTTTCGCCTGTTTTTTCCAAGTGCACTACTTGCAAACCCTTCTGCTCACAAAGGACTTGTTCTGTACATCATAAATGAGAAAGAGCCCAACTGGAAAAGCAATAAAGCCTCCACAGACTCTGCTGGGAGAAATACCACTTTTTCTGTCACCAGTATATGTCAAAGCAATGGAATGGGTAGTTATAAATCAAAGATATTATAGCACAGTGCTACCCGAACCCCAGAGAGTGTCATCTCCACACTGACTCAAGTCCACATGGCTCACTGAGCGAAGAGAACTCTACAGCAAATTAAGAATATTGACCTGTCTGGATGCTGAATATACAGAGTTGAGAAAAGGTCAGGAGCCATTTTCCATCTACTAATTCCAAACAATGAAATGTTCTTCTCCCTCGCAGTACAAAGTCTATTTATTGCTGCTCATTTTTATGTGTGCTCAATACTCAGCATTTTAGTATTTTTCATATTTTAATTAGTATATTTTACAGCATTTCTATGATGTGGCAAGGCATTATTGGCCCCCACTGAAGATGAGAAACAGAAGGGTTAATGTCTTACTCAAGACCATGTTTGAAGTCAATGGAAAATTCTAGAGTCAGGCCCTGAATTCTAGTATGATAATTAGCCAAAGCCCACTGGCCTGTGAAGTGACCAAGCACAGAACCACCCTAAAGGCTTCTTGTTATTTGTAAAGTTGTTCAATGGTGATTTAAATATGCAGCATTACAAAATTAATCCAAATTACCTCATCCTCAAAAGCCACTGCTTTTACAAATCTGCTGTTCAGCAGCTGTCGTTGTCCACCCTTAAGACCACCTTCTCCTGAGCTTCTTTAACACCTATGGTACTTGGGCAACTCTTCCCTGCATGGCTCAGAGTGAAAACCGGTCATCTAATCAAGATAACCAAAGGTCACTGCGGAGAATCAGAACTGGAAAGTGACATGACCAAGCTACAAACACATCCCAGGTTACAGTTATGGTCTCTGGCGGAAGAAAAATGTTTAATATTGATAGGTTTTAAATGGTCCACACTATTCTCCCTCCACAAGGAGATGCATAAGAATGTAAAATATCTGGGGGCTAGGGGTGCAGATCAGTGGCTAAAGCCTGGGGTCAATCACAAAAGCCAAGTGTGGTGGCACACACTTATAATCCCAGCACTCAGGAGGCTGAGTCAGGAGGACTGCCATGAGTTGAGTTCAAAACTAGCCTGGACTACACAGTGAGACCCTATATCCAACAAAACAAAACAAAACTTATAACGCTAGGGCTCCTACACTCTAGTTGAGAATTCCTATCTCCATGAGCCATTGTGGCTGATAGAATTCACACACCACCCCCAAATGTTCGAGAGTAGAAAAAGACAACTACCAGTTCACAAACTATTCACAAATGCTACATCTAGACAATAATTATTTCAGAGATTTTCCAGAGCAGTATTATGCAAGATAGAAAGACAGTGCATTTCACTGGACACTATCTATTCAAATCACTGGAACACAGGCTCTTCAATGGGATGATAGCTCAGCAGGGCTCCCCCGTATCCCCTGAACTAAATCCCCCAGCTCTACAGTTCCATGCTCACCAAATAACCTCTGGTTACAGATTCTATCAGGAAGATACCTAAACTCTGAAATGATGCACATTAAGTAATGTATATATTCATACTACTCACCAGAAATACCAGTTAGCCTACTGAATATTAATTTAAGATCATTAAGGTTCATACACTGTCCTTGATTTTGAGTAGTCTGAGCTACTTCCCAAGAGTCAGATCAACCCTGAGGGAGATAATTAAACAGCCTCTAGACCGGCAAAGCCGAGAAAAACAAGACATCCAGTGTCCACCCACCATACTGACCTCACCTGCACAAGCAGCTCCATGTGCATCTGCTCACTGTTTTAGTAAACACGGAACATGTTCATGAGCCAGCACAGAAGCAAAGCCCAATTCCTGGATCCTTACTAGGTATCATACACTCCTCTGACTTTCAAGCACTGACACTAGGCACTTCTGTGTTAGAAGTGTTAATTCACTCAAGAAAAAGAAATGAAAACTACACCCAACCAACATAAAATTCAATGTGTTTATCCATAATCAATAACTTATATTCAGTCACATATATTTACACAATTTTTGTCTCCTATATTCCATGTATCAGAACACAGAACAGAACTTTTAAAAGTAAGATTTCCTTTTTTTGGAGACAGGATCTTACTCTCTAGTCCAGGCTGGTCTCAAACTCAGGGCAGTCCTGTCTCAGCCTCCCAAGGGCTAGAACTATAGGCATGTGCCACCATGTCCTGCTTACACGGTGCTAGGGTATTGAACCCTGTGCTATTTCTCCAGCCCCTTACACTTTACAGTAAGAATTTTTAAGTCACAACCTAGAACTTACAGTTTATAGTGGTCATATTCTGAACAATATGTGTGAGCATTTTAATTTGTGAGATAACATGTAAAAGGTATTTTTGTTTTGTCCATGCATAATCTGAAAACTAATAAAATTCTTGATACATTGAAAAAAGTTTCTAAAACATGGAGACCTGCTAGGATATGCTATTTTGCATTCTAGTTTTAGGCCTGATATGGTTCTTAGACTTGAACAGCATGTCCTGCTCTAATGTAAACTTATTTCTCAAGGCACTCTCTGATCACCATGCACACCTGAAAAACAAAAATGCGCTACAAGGTCAGGGCTGCTGCTCCCTCGGTTGCAGCTTCTCTCCCCTCTTGTGCTCTCGCCAGGATGACCGGCAGCAGCTCAGTCACTGTTAGTTACCTGCAAACGGCTTTCCAAATCTTAAGTCACCATTATCTCCAACATAATCTCTGATCATCTCTGATAACATAAACTTCCACATCGAACATTGTTTTTTTAAACTTCAACTCTTTCTCCGCCCACCCCTTCTGACTACCCACTTATGTGGTCTTATTCTAGGATTAAGGAAATGCAGAACACAGTCGGTCACCCTGCCAAGTTCAGCCTGGGCTGGGGGCTCTCAATCATGCTGTAAGTCCCTAGGAAGAAACAGCCCTGTAGCAAGCCACTGAGGCTGGATATCGTTTGTTCTGCAGCTTTTCTGTGGCAACAGCTAACTAATAGATCCATCATCTCTGTCAACTGTACATAAGTGTTTGAATATGGCTGAAGAAACTCACACACACACATCCTAGCTGATGTTTATGACTACAAATCTCAAGTGAGCTCTTGATAACAGCCTAGTAATTCTCCCATACTTCACTGGTGAATTCACCTTCATCCCTCTACTAAAATATTACCATTTTAGTTTCTCCTCAAACCTCTTCCTCATCCCCTCCTTGGCTGATGGTCTGCCAAGGCCTTTATAAACAGATGTGGCTGACAGGCTACCTGACCTTTCCATTGGAACTCCAGCACAGCTAACACACTTATTCCTTGAAACAACTTTTTCTCCAAAGCTAGAATTCTCCAATACCATAAATACCTGCCTTTCCTCCTGTGTTATTAGCTACTCAGTCTTCCTCACCTGTTCATCCAAAATCTGCAGATCTCAGACTCTGATTTTCTCTCATTTACCATCTACATTATCTTTCAAAGTATATGTGTATTCAGTTCAGGGATTTTAAATACCACCTACACTCCAAACCTACCCCTCTAGCCTGACCTTTTCTCATTAAAGAATCAAATGCCTACCAAATATCTCTACCTTTAAGGTCACCTATGTTTAGGTTAATGTGACCAAAATAGAGAGGTAAGCATATAGCTCAGTGGCAACAGCACTTGCCTAGCAAAGTACGAGGTCCTAGGTTCAACTCCCTAGTACCACGTAAGTCAGGCATGGTGGCACACCCTGTGATCCCAGAAGCTGAAGGACTGCCATGACGTCAAGGCCAGCCTAGATGACAGAGGGAGACCCTGTGTCACCCATCTGCCCCCACCAAAAAAAAGACAATGATCAAAATAGTACCACTAATCCTACCACCTCTTCCCAGCCAATATGTAAACCATTTCAGACAACAGCATTATCTTCTACCCAGCTGCACAGGCCAAACACTTCAGAGCCATTCTTGAGAATTCTCCTTTCTCCACTTTCTTTGTGAAAATCCCTTAGTAAACTGTACTGGCCCTACCTCCAAATATCTCCCAAGGCTGACCTTTGTTCACCAACTCGTTCTAGAAATGCAGGCCCCACGACGTGCTCTCACACAGAAGACCTGAACGGGTATCTAAATGACCTCCGATGACCCTGCTAGCCCTGAACCCCATCCTCCACACAGCAGCTGGGGGAGGAAAGCAATGTCTCTAACGCATAAACTAGCCTCCCTAAAACAATACCAGCTTTCTCATATAGTATGTGAAACTTTCCCCCATAATTATTATTGGTATTAGTATATTAGTTTGCAAAACATAATAATTATATGTAACATGGGGAATTGTTATAAAATCTTGAAAAAATACATATGCATGAATTTATGGATGGATAGGTAGATAAAATAATAAACCAAATCTGACAAAATGTTAGTAATTAGTGAGTAAATAATCCATGAAAGTTTTTAAAAATCTAAAATAACTAAGCATGCCATTATAGCTATTGTTTTATGTGGAATATACTTTTGTGATACAGACTTAAGTTCATTTAATGTAGCAATTCACTTATTTGGTATTTGATGCAAGTTTACCCTATGAAAACTGATGGATGTAATGATAACCTTAACGTCTTCTGAACGTACACACCTTTACCTTTCAGTACTCAGCTAAGAAATCTGAAATTTAACTTCTCTCCTTTTCTTTCTCACGTTTTCCAGTCTTATGAATTTTACTGCTATATTTCTTTTCTCATGTAGACTTGTGGGTGAGGCCATGTTAAAGAATTTCAACAAAGACATAGTAAGATCCAAAAGAAGAACATCTGGCAAACTGTCCCAACTTCGGGCTCCGCCAGACCCGGAGAAGAGGCATCAAGACTTGGTCCCTGCCACCCATTCTAGGCAGGGGAGGCTGAGCAGAAGAGTAACAGCAGCGACTTGAGTAGTGAAGCGAGCCAGATGCAGACGATTAAATCTGTTAAATACCACATGGTTTCGCTGGTTTGGGAAACCAGAACACAGGCACTCTATAGAACCACACAGGTGTGACAGTGGGAGCTAAGAGAGATGAGGAGGGTATGGGAGGCTCAAACATAGGGAGGGTAATGGATTGTAATGCTGATATGGAATATATGTGCACAAAATACTCAAGTTCACTGTAAACATTAAGTATTGCATATGTATATTAATAAAATTGGAGGAAAATAAAAATAACAAATAAATAAATAAAGCATAACCTACTAAAGCTCTGCAACTGGAATGAAACCCAGCCTCCTGGACAAAATCTTCCCACCTCGTTCCACCTGGCCACATCTGCACTTCCAGTGTCCCGTCTCCAACTTGTGCATAGAACACAGTCCGCAAACAACAGACGCCTCTTGCTTTGCCGCCAGCGAGCATGCACGCTCATCCCATCTGAGGCCCTTCATACTTGACCTTCCTCTGGAACCGTCTGCCTGGATCGTCCATCACTTCCTACCTGGCCTCAGCTCTCTGCTCAAATGCCTCCTCCCTAGGGAAGGACACAGAAGCCATCCTGCTTATCTACAGATCCCCCGCCTTGCCTCCAGCCCTCCTTCACAACACAATGTCTTGGGGGCAGTACTTAGGTGGCCCTGCTTCACACTGCATCCTCTTCAGCGGCTCAAATGCAACAGACGTTCCATAAATATTTAATAAGCTATTGATTTCAAAACTAGCATTCACCAGGATCAATACTGGCAGTAAATGGGCAAGATCAATAGTTCAGAAGCAAGAAAGGAAAAGGAGAAGGCACACATAAAGCAGTCCAAAGGTTACGAGTCTTTTCCTGATCTAGCTTGGTCCAGAAACATCTGAAAACCCCCGGCTCCTCAAGCTCAGTCTGAGTCCTAAACCAGCTCTGGCCAGGTCCACCAAGTCTATGTGGTACCTAACCAGTGTTTATGGTTTGGCATTAGACTTGTTGCCCCAAACATGACGTGTTCCCCTTGGCACCCTTCTGCTGACCCACCATTATGTGAGGCCCCACACCCACATGGCATGCTGAGAACCTAGGCTTGTCGTCCAGTTTCCTAAGGAAGAGATAGATTCTCCACAATCCCAAACCTACTTATGCTGGTCAAGACCATTACCGAGCACTAAACAAAGTCTTTTACCAGATAAGCCAGAACGTAGTAGGAGCCGTAGGCTTGAGTTGGCAGCATGCAGGGCAGCTCTTCCCTGGCCAAAGACACTCCCATCAGCCTGCCAGAAGGCACCACCACCCCTACCATGTGAGACTACTATTATTGATATCTGGCTTATCCTTCACTTTTGAATTTTGACAGTCTGTTACTCTCTGTTCAAAAAAAAAAAAAAAAATTATGGAGGGCTGGCTCCCTCGCCTCAAGTTTCCACACTCAGCCTTGCTCACTTCTGGCTTGAACTCCAATCTCAATCATGTGTTAGTCAAGTCCCACTTCTCACCTCTATATAACCAGCTATCTAGTGATTAGTTTTACAAGCTCTTATCTAAGAAAGAACAGCATGATTCCTTTTTTCATAGATAAGAAAATAAGATTCAGAGAAATTAAGCAATTTGAATACAATCACATGTCTTTTAAATAGTAAGGTTAAGACCGAAACAACATATATAATATATATATATAATATATATATAATATATATATAATATATATATATGCTCAGTTTCTTGTTCTTTTTTTTATAACACCAGGAACTCCAACAATATCTGTGTAACTGATAGATTGTCTTAAATATTCTTTTAAAAACAATTACTAACCTGATGGGAACTTCATTTCAATGCCTATCTACACAATACGTAAGTAGACAGGGCAAACGCGCACCTTCCAAAGCTCCTGGCAACCTGTTCACCCCATTAACCTCCTCTTTCAAGCTCAGTAAACTGTACCCTGTAATATTCCTGCTCACTTCTGCTCTTCAGTTGAATATATTGCACTCACATGTGTTGGATGTGTTCCTCAATCTGTTTATGGAACTTATATTTGCTACTGAAACTCTATAACTTAAATATATGTAATACGATAAAATGTAAATTCAAAAGAATTATTTATATGAAAACTAAGGTAATTGCTTTAGTTACTTGATCAATGTGTGACTGCAAAACATATTTATTAAATCAAAGTAAAAGAACGACAGCAAGATTGTACAACCCAAAGAGGAGTCTATGCTAACATGCCTTTTCAAATGTCTCAGTTCTTGCTGCACTTTAAAAAAAAAAAGAGAAAAATTATGGATGATGCATGACTACATTGCAGTTGGTGCAAGAAAGTACATCTATGTCTCCCATCCAGCTAGGTTCTTTCTTTCATTATTTCTTTCTTTCGAGACAGGGTCTCACTGTAGTTCAGGCTCTGGTCCTAAACTCACTATATAGCTCAGGCTAGCCTTGAACACATAGCAACCTTCCTGCCTGAGTACTGGGATTAAAGGCGTGTGCCACCATGCCTAGTTTATGCAGTGCTGAAGAACTGAACTCAGGGCCTTAAGCTTGATAGGTAAGAGTTTTAGGCACTGAATTAACTTTTAAACAAAAAACTAGCATACAATTATTACATTTATATGTTTTAGGCAAAAACAATACCAAAGATATGTATTGTTCTTTTTTGATGACTTCTCTATGTTAACAGCCTTTCAACGATGTCAATAGGCCTGGTTTCTTAAGAGCCCCTTCACATGACACCCTCCTTTTAAGACCACCACAGGAGTACATTACACAAATACTTCTGACAATTCAAAAATAACCCTACATAAACTTCCCACTATACTACAATTCTGTGCACATACAGTGTGTTTGGTACTTATAATTAACCTTAAATATCTCTTAAAAACTCATTTCAATTATATTCCATTTCTGAAGAAACAGTTGTCTCTAATAATTATTACTTATGCAATATGTAAGTTTCATGAACTGTTTAAAACCTATCCATTCAAAATCATCTAATGTCTCTTAAATTTTGGGATGACAAAAATTCTAATACATACAGAACCTGCTGATGACCAACCTTGACAACAATTTGAGAATGACAACACTCATATCAGCACCGGTTCACATTCTCACCTTTGTTTTTCACACCTCTATCAGATGAAAAACTCTCACATACTTTGAGCAAGCTAACACAATACCCAAAGCCGAGCAGTCAAATGTTAAGTAACAAAACCACTCAATGAGCTCAATGCTTTAAAAAAAGTCAAGATCTTTTAAGATTCTCTGAAAGTGTTAACACACGTCTTAATTTTAAGATAATGAAAGATTTGTTACAAAGATATTTATACCTTTAAATTTATATAATCTTTTTGCAAGTGCATGAACTTTCCCATTGCTAAAACATAATAGCTGACACCATAACTTAGAGGAGAGGCTTACTATGGCTCACAGTTCAAAAGATTTAGTCCATAGCTGCTGTCTCCCACATAAGAACACCATGGCACGGCAGAAGGACGTCTTAGCACAAAGGTGCTCATTTCATAGAGGTTAGTAAGCACAGCAGTGGAGCAGAGGCAAAAAGGAAGGGAAAAGGGACCAGATATACACTCCAAGGTCACACCTCCATGACCCAACCAGACAACCGTCAGTGCAATTTACTCATCTCCTATATGGCTCCCAAGCCAATCAAGTTGACCAACTTAACCATCACAGTAATACTAATTAACAGCAACTTGGTAACTGTTGTGTGATGTTCAACAAATTATTTAATGTCCTGAGCCTATTTCTTCAACTACACATTGGATTAACACTCATCTTACATGATGGCAAAAACATCAAATGATGAGTATGTATGTCTAGCACTTAGTTAGCAAGAAACCCATCTGAAAAGTGTTTTAGCATACATTCATATGGGTTTGTGTGAGAGTGTGTGTGTGCATGTGTGTGTGTGTGTGTGTGTGTAGGCACTTATTAATATTTTGTATTTTTTATAATAAAAGCAAAGAAGCAAAGAAGTCTTAAGAGTGAGGAAAGAATAACCAAGTACACAGACTTCCTGAAAGTATACAAAACTTAGTGTGCATGTGATCATGCGACCTTTCCCTAGGAGAAGATCCCTAGTTTTTCATCAGTTGCTCAAAGGTATCCATGACTCCAAAAAGATCAGCAGCTCACACAGCTGCCTTTATTTCTTCTGTTCTTTAGATTTACAGTTTATCAAGTGTGCTTTAAAACTCTATAAATGTGAGTTAAATTTGAATGTACTCAACAACAAATAAGTGGAATTGCAAGCATGGTCACAGGAAAATACATGGTTCTCCTTTCATCTCTCCTCTTAAAAAAAAAAAAAAAACACTGTAAATTCATTTAGTCAAAGTATCCTCCAATTTTGCCATAAATAAAACCAAATACTCAAAGTTTTCAAATCCAACAACAAAACTGCCGCCCACTCCCCAAAATCAGGGAACCCTGAAATAGCCCTATTGCTTATATAACATAGTAATGAGTGTTCCTTCTCTGAAGTTAGTTTTTCAAATTACTCATAGCCTCATTCTGACTCGAAGTTAACAATCTTTACTTCAAATAGCTGTTCTTTCTTCCCCCCCCCCCCCTACTCCCTCTCTTCTTAGTACTAGGAATCAAGGCCAGGGCCTTCATGCCTAGTTACATTCCCCAGCCCACTTTTTAGTTTTGATTTTGAGACAGGGTCTCACTAAGTTGCTAAGTTGTCCAGCTGGACTTGAACTCATGATCCTCCTGCCTCAACCTCCAACAGTGCTGAGATTACAGCCCTATGTCACTGGACCCAGTTCATTGTTTCATATTTGTGCAACAAGGAGACTGTGTGGTATTATGGAAGGGAATCCAAATTCAGAACCAGGGAAAGCAGGTTAAGGTACTGGTCTTTCATCAGCTGACTCCAGGACAGCTGGACCTCTGCATTCCAGGGTGCTGTGATTCTACCTGGACACATGTCACCCTAGTATCACACTTAGTTACTAAAATAGAAACTTACAAGAGGAAGGTCACCTGGAAAAAGATTTAGTTCTAGGTCTAATGAGGAAACATACCAATAATAACAAATATTGGATTAACAGAAAGTTCTGCCCCTACCATCCCTACACATACATATACATATACATTCAGGGCAGTGCCTATAAGTGGTGGCATTTAAATTTTCAGTTTGACACTAATAAGAACACAAGATATCTCTACCATACAGCTCCTTTCCTTCAAGTGGACAGCACTTTACAATAAATAATTAACCAACCACAGACTGACAAAATACACGAAACAGTTTGGTATACTCTACTGCAGACAGCCTTATTTTATAGTTAACTGAAAAATGCTTGTCCTGGAAAGGTAATCATTTTAATCAATTTTATTTCTAAACTGCCTTCTCTAAAAGAAGTATTTTTAAATGGCCTATAAAAATGAATTTATATACCAGGTTGGCCTTATGCTGAAGATACATTTCTTCCCCTCCTTAAAACAAAACAGCAACAACAATAAAAAAAAATTATACAAACGTTAGGTCTGCCCAATGCAACTCCCAGAATCTATCTCTATAAAAGCCAAGCAATGTACATAAAAGGCAAATCATCGCAGCAAGAGGGTTTTGAAAGGCTGTGACTAACATTTCCATGCTAGAATGTGATGTTTTTAAAGAAAAAATGAGAAACGCTCCAATTCTTAACACACCAACACCACCACTGTATGAACCACCACAAACAGCATTAAGTGCTGAACTCGGGGTAATCCCTTAGGTCTATGCCATCACTAGCTACTTTCCACCATGTGTCTCATTATATGAATCAAAGAAATCAGTAATTCATTTGATGAAGGGAGACACAGGATACAATGAAGCCCATGTACCAAAAGAATAAAAAGAAGAAGCAAATAGAAACCAAGGTAAGTTCTTTTTCAAAACAATACCCGAGTGTCTTAATCACTTTTTCATTGCTGGGACACAATACCCAACACTCACAATTTAAAGGAGGAATGCTGATTTTAGCTCATGGTTTCAGGAAGTCTCAGTCCATACATGGCTGGCTGGCAAGGACGGGGGGGGGGGGGGGGGGGGGGGGGGGGGGGGGGGGGGGGGGGGGGGGGGGGGGGGGGGGGGGAGGGTCTGGCAGAGGGCTTAGCTGGGGCAAAGCTGCTTATTCCATGGTGGACAGGAGGCAGAGGGCGAGAGGAAGGGCAGTTCATGCACGCCCTTCCTGCTGGGTCTGCTGATCCATTCCTTCTGAGTGAAAAGCAGGCCCCTCCTCTTTAACAGTACAGGAAATCAGTGGATTAAACCCCCTGAATGAATCACATCTTCCAAACACGAGGCTTTTGGGGGACGTTCTAAATCTAAACCATAACACCGAGACACTAGCACATAGTTTAACCATCCAGGAAAACTCAAATTAAGATGACATTGATATTGTTATTTTATGACTTATTTCCAACACTTTTATCCATGTTGAAAAAGTTCATCTAGTCTATGACTCATACACCTTTTTACACAACTCCAATACTGACCAAGATTTTTCAAATCTTTACCAAGCAAAGATTGGGACCAGCCGAAAAGATCACCTCAGCTAATACTTGATGTTTAATAATGCTAACATGTCCTAATGAGTTCAAATATAGAGATTTCAATCTCCAGACTCAAACATTTTATAGAATATTTCAACTAGTTAGAAGGGACAAGAGGTTAAACTCATAATGGCCTATTTATGCAAATCAAATTTAGAAATTATTTCTTCACTTGATCTTAGCCAAAAGGCCGAGAAGCTGAGAAATTATTTCTTAAGAATTTAGTTCTAAGTTTATTCTGCTGTCCTCAAAACAGTGCCCTGTTAGAAGGAACATAATAAATACAAATATTTTGGTGGTAAATTGGCAACACTATCAAAAATTAAAACACAAGCGTGTTCTCTGTCATCCCCTCACTTTTATCATTTTTTCGACATGAAGTCTCAAATTCTCCAGGTTTGCCTTGAGTGTGCTATCCTCCAATCTCAGCCTCCCAAGGAGCTGGGAAAACCAGTGTATGTTACCCTATCCATCTTACATGTATTTTTTCCAACATATTCCATTTTGAGGAACTCAGCCTGTGAGATTTCGCAAAGTGAACACTGCAGCTGATTACCACATGGAATACCACACAGAAAGGGGAGCTAAACCTATGTATTGACTTGTAAAAAGCCTCCAAGTCTTTGTTCAGTGAAAAAAAAATCACAAACTGCAGAACAAATTTAGAGTAAACATACTCTTACATAAAGAACATTGTGTGCGTGTGTGTGTGTGAATGAACATATGGGAAATGGTCTGAAGCAATTCAGCCATTACCAGGAGAGAAGGAACCAGTGGGCTGGACCAAGACAGAGCCAAGGAAAAATGCAGTTTGAGAGTGGGATTTTCATTTTTTACTCCAGATCCATCTATATTATTTGGACATTTACATATATAAAACATTTTCTCTTTATAGACAATAAAAAGATACAATGTCAAATTTTAGCTACACTTTAGAATTTTTTAAAGAGGGTTCTTAAGTAGTACAGTGTTCAGGACTGATGGCACATTCTTTGAAGACCGTGTCCTTTCAAGGAGTACAGGGAGACGGGAGCAGCAGCCACTGGCTTCTACATAACGAAGACAGAGTGTCCCTGAAGGGACAATCGGTATTCAAAGAAAAGATTCGTATCTCAGATATTTAAGAATATCAAAATTACTGAAATTAGAAACATTACTTAAAAGATATACTTATTCCCATGTGTCCTTTAGAAATACAATCTCAACATGGATAGCAAATCCTATTACTTTGGTACAAAATGTATACTGTGTGGTATGCTTAATTTATTTGTTTACTGCAGTGGGAGGGACTGAATCCAGGGCCTCAAACAAATGCTAGGAAAGTATCCTAAAGTATAACTCTAGTCATTCTTCTTATTTTATTTTTTTAATTTTGAGGCAGTCTTGCTAACTAGCCCAGGAGGACCTCAACTTGCAATCTCCCTGCTGCAGCCTCCACAGTAGCTGGGGTTACAAGGGTGCCCAGCACCTAGCAAGGGTGTGCCTCTTTGATAAAGCTACACACATACAGAACGGAATGGAGCCAGAGATGTGGTGGCGCACACTTGTGATCCCAGCACGCTGAAAGGCTGGGGCAGGACTGCAAGTTGGAGCCCAGCCTGGGCAATTTACTAAGACTCTGTCTCAAAATAAAAAATAGCTGGGATGTAACACAGTGCAAAGGCCTTGGGTTACACCCTAGTACTACAGAAAGAAGGAAGTGGTCTGGAAGAATGGCACAGAAGATAAAGTGACTGCCTTGCAAGCACAAGGCCCTGAGCTCGAGTCCCCAGCACCACATAAAGCTGGGCGTGGTGGCACACACCTGTAACCCCAGCACTCAGGAGGCTGAGGTAGATGGATTGTCTTGAGTCCAAAGCCAGCCTGGGCTACACAGTGAGTTCAGGACCAGCCTGGGCTAAGAGCAAAACCCTGTCTCAAAAAAGAAAAAAAGAAAAAGAAAAGAAAAAAAAAGGAAGGAATAGAGGGAGGGAAGGATGAAGGGAAAGAGGAAGGGAAGGCCAAAGAAAACAGCATGAGGTCTTCACTCTTACCTGTACATTTTCTTCTGTAACCTGAATTTCTGCTGTGTAAACATAATCAATTAGCATCCTCAGGGTCCAGCCATCGACCTCTTTTATTCGCACTCTCTTTGCTCGGCTCTCGCTCATTTCACCTATGACACAAAGGAGAAGAGTGACATTGTGCAGACACTGTTGTGGAAACACCAGTACCACAGGGGCTGATCCATGCCCATCATAAATGTTATCCGCTTGTACCTAAAAAACACAATCACGAGTGCGCCGTGTGTCCAGCTGCACAAGCTGTGCACACCTGTGGCTGCAGGACTGGTATTAGATGCTATCCCCACTTCTCAATAGTGTGTTTTCTTTATGAATTTCTAGCACTGACCATAGTAACTGTGTTACCATGTTTGGCTCATGACAAACATGTGTTAGCAACATTCATTTAACAAGCACACAGATGTCTACAGGGCCACAGGCCCGTGTCAGACGCAGAGGCTTGAGGCTCTGTGGGAGGTCACAACCCTCACGCAGGTTAACAATTAGAAAACAAATTATAAAAGATACGGAAGTTAGTCAATGGCAAAGTCCTGTGACAGATTTCTCTAGCATGTTCCCGTTTGTCATCTGCAGTACCTTCATCCAACAGTCATTTCTACACCAGAGCTTATTTCTACAGCTGTGTAAATTTTTGTATAACTACCTGACAAAAAGTAGTACGAGACTTGCTTTCTAATCTCCACTTGCAAAAGAAACAGGGAAGCTGAGACAAACAGAAAAGTGAACACACAGTCCCTCCGTCCAAAGGAAGCAGGAAGGACAGGAAGCAGGTGTGCGTGTTACATATGAGTAACTTAATAGGATATGAGTAGACCAGCTGAATGCTGGGAAAACAAAACCTTAATTAAAAACCAAAAGGAGGCCGAGCATCTGTAACTCCAGCACTTGGGAGGAGGCCTGCACCAACTCCAAGGCCAGCCCAGGCTACACTGTCAGTTGGAAGTTCACCATGTAGTGAGACTGTTGAACTCTCACAGTGCAGTCGAGCACAGTGCTTAGTGTCACAGAACACCTCAGTAAAGCGGTTAGGTTCTAGAATTTACTAGGTTTTCAAGATAAAAGGAAAGACAAGAAAACGATGCTGCTATCCATCACTTTGACCAGAATCCAGCATCTACTGCTAAAAAAAGTAACAGTGGCCTCAGGATTTCTTGAAAGCTCATTCCTCTTTTCTGACACAGTCTGCTGTCAGTGCCATAAACTACCTGAAAAGCCTATGGGAATCCATAATTACACAAAATTCCTTCACAGACACAACCCCAGGAGAAAAGAAATAATAATCACGATGTACATTTCACTGTATGCTTCCCTGGAGGTTACATGACAAGATCTCAGAAAGAAGCTGTTCTTCTTCAAGTTAAAATATCTCAAAACTTGCCTGCTCCTTCCCAAGGGTGACAGCCATCTGTACCACAAGGGGCAGGGCCTGTTAACGACAAGGAAGCACATGTTTCTCTGCAGCAGGAAAAAGGGGACTGGACTGCGCGTCTGCTTCCACAGCAAATATTCCTACTCTCCTTAGAAAGAGCAAAGATTGTGGAACAATAATTCATCTGCATGTAAAGCACCTTTCTCTAGTCTACGCTTTTCTGCATCTTGTCGAGAGGTGGGGTTTACATAATCTGAAGACTCACTCATGCCCAAATTGATGACACTCTGTAACTCCCACTTGATTTTAGTCAAAGGCTACAGCTAACTCATCTTTGGTGCCCGGAGCCGTCCAAGGCCCAAGAGGGCCTGGGGCCATATGAGCACAAAGCCATGCAGGTAGTCCTCAGGCTTGGGATGACTTAGCTTAGACTTTAATTTACATGTATGACTAGAAAATAGTCTTCTGCCAAGCAGGTCTGAATATCATGGTGTTGAGGATATTGCTGCTCTAAGATGTACTTTACTAACTCACTTATTTTCCTTATGTGCCATTTCTAAGATTAGTTCCCCAGAAAAGTCACCTGTCTCCAAAAGATTCAATCTCAATTATATAATGCTTTTTAAGTGCTTCAATCTTTATTTTTAAGATTAAAAATTTAAAGACCATTGTGAATCAAAGAAATGCAAAAGAGAATTGTACAAGATATGTATATCTAATTGTAGTTGCTATACAGTATGTGCATTATTGCTCTTTCTTACGTTTGTAGAGAAACTCTAAATAGCATGCTCTGGATTTTTATTTTTGTTGTTATTTGTTTTGAGACAGGGTCTTGTGCTGTAGTCCAAGCTGGTTTTTAACTGACTATGTAACTCAGTCCGGCCTTGAATTCATGACAATCATCCTGCATCAGCCTCCTGAGTGCTATGATTACATCATAAGAATAATCCTGCCTCAGCCTCCTAAGTGCTATGATTACAGGTGTGCACCACCAGGTCTAGCCTACGTGGTGCAGGGGAACTGAATTCAAGGTCTTGGGCTTGCCAGCAAGTGTTCTAAATGCTGTGCTATTCCTCCAGCCCTAAACCAAATGCTGCATAACACTTTCGTGTGATCATGCATTTTTAAAAATCTACTTAGTGATACTTTCAGTAACTCCCCAAAGTCTTTCAACAGGTGATAATCTTCCGTTTTACATGTCTTGATCATGTAACACTGAAGCTATACTGGGCCACTGACACAGACACACTAGGACCCTGAGAGTTTCCTTAACTCCCTCCCCTTCTTCATCCACCAGTCCCATCACTCATCAAAACCCGCAGAATTAACTTCAAGAAGATCTCAAATTAAGGCAGATTTTGTGAGGCAGGTGTAGGGTTAATAAGGCAGATTTCTGCTGGGTGCATTTAGAGCAGTTAAGTTTGTTGGGTGGATAGTAAACAAACGGGAATGCAGCAAATGAGAGAACTGGGACCCCACAAATGCAGAGCAAAGACAAAGCTGAAGTGAAACAGAGCCTGGCTGTAAGTATGGTTACAAACTCTGCTTTCAGACTTGGCGGCTCCAGAGTCTGGAGTCTTATCTTGAGCCCTCCAATTTTACCTTACACTAGTGAACTAGTTTTTACGCTGATGTGTACCAAGCGGTAAAAGCCAAGTAAGTATAAAACAATAACTACACATGATCTACAGAAAAACCATAAGAGATGACCGTGACTGCTGACCACTTAGCCCTCTTGCCCTGTTAGCAGGCAGGGTCCTACTCGTAACGTCATCTTTCCTTCCCTTCCGTCTCTCCCCAGGAAGCTACTTCCTACTCTCCAAGCACGCTTTGGTTCAAGGTGTTCACTCTTCAACATCAGCAGGAGGCAGACCCCTATGCTGAGCTCTCCCATAACCTGCCTCCATCCCTTCTGTCACTGCCACTGGGTCCTGCCGGCTCTTCCAGCACCACGTCAGCAACTTCCTAATCTTCTCCTGCCTCTAGCGCTGTCTCCACAACTCTAAGTACAGTGCTCAAAACCCTCCAGCTCCTCCCAGCTCACGTATATACAACCCCTTTTCCATGTTCAGCCTCTGACTCATTATCTAACTCCAGTTCTATTCCACTTCCAAACTTCAAGTATATTCATAAGGAACTGCTTGTAGTTTCCCACACACAAAGCAATTTCTTACTTGCTGCACGGTTGAGCTTTGTGTCCTGGACGGCCCTCTGCTGCCCTGAAAGCTCATCCTTCACTCATTCCTTACAAGTTAGCTGAATTTCTCCTGGCATAGCCCATGGCTGGTTTAGGATCTTACCTTGCACCCACATCAGCATTCATACAAAGTTACCCTGTAACAATCCACTCTTTTACCTTGTTTTCTGCTCCATTTTCTGAGTTTCCTGAAGGTAGGAATTAAGTCTTGGCCATCTCTGTATCCTGCCATACTGTAACCCAATACATAATGACTAGAGAAGTGAATTACTTCATGAATGAAAACATGTGTCCATTTAAAATATATGTACTTAACTAAGTAATTAGTAACACTTATGTTAGTCTTGAACTTGAGTATTCTAGCTATAAAGGATTTCAGCCAAAAAACACTTACTGAATATCCAGTCTACAATTTCACCAGCAAAGACTACATGACCTGTATTTTACTTGAAAAAACAAATGAAGTCTTTTATATTGTAAAAGCTTAAGGAAATAGATAGCTAAAAACATTACAGCCTGAGCAGTGTAACCAGGACCTTGGAATCCTTGTACAAACTGGTAAACTCAACTATCTATTATGAACAGGTTAATTTAAAAGTGACTATGTTTAAGATGACAAACCCTAGGTCTATTACTTTTTTTTTTTTAAGTTTACCTGTGGCTGGGGCCATATCTCAGATCATGTAGTCTGCATCCAGTCAGTATTCATATTAATTGAGTTGTGTTATTATGAACCCATGATATTAAAATGAGTTAAACTGGATAAATAATAGAACAAAAGTCATATATTAACTGTAGCTATCCACTTGTCATTAACATTTTACAGTTTCAGTATAATCAAGTCTTCTGAACTGTGTTTTTATGTTTAATTCTTTTTTTCTTTACTGGTAAACATAAGTGAAATTAGAAACAAAGACCTGGTGCAGGGTAATCTAATAATCAGTGCTCTTTTGTTTGTGGTTAGTCTTAAGTTACAGAGAAGCTAGTGGCACATAGGCTACTTCATTATGGCAAGGACCCTGACATCCACAGGAGTCACTCTACACTGTCCATGGTATGTAACTCACCAGTTCAACAACTATTCTAAGGCAAACATGGTAATGATGTTCCTCCGCTGGTTATGGTGTGGTTTGGTTCACTTCTGGGAAAGATGTTCTATCTACTAAAGTAAAGACAGACAGTCCTCCTCCTTTGAGATGCTGTGTGCACCTGTAGACACCTGAGATTCACAAGGACCAACCTAAGGATGATTTTTTTTTTGTTTTTTGTTAAAAGTAGCAGAGTAAAGACAGAAGGAAGCAGGTTCTCAAAATTTTGGAGCTGCAGGTGTGCTCCGGTCTGGTACACAGCTCCCTTCCTACTATTCACTCCAGCCAGCGTGACATGTTCTGTGATATGGAGCCACCATTCCCACTTACACTCTGGATGTGGACCACTGTATTTAGTTTTATTCACAGCAGTTCTCAGAATTAGAAGCTATCTTTCCTGTATAACGACTTTCTAACCTTTCTGCCTGTCCCCAGCTGGACTCACAGCAAAAAAGGACTTGTCTACTCTCTGCATCTCTCTGGTCTCCAAAGCCTAGAACAGGGTCCTGTCCATAAAAAATTATCAGTAAGTGTTTCCTAATGAATGAAATTCTCAATCTTAGAAAACCATGAATATGCATTTTAGCATCTTATAAATCACATTTCTTACTCATTCAAATAATCTATCTCTTCATGCTCTAATTCACCTTGTTAATCACGTTCAGAAGAGGGAGTAACCAAAAAGTACAAGGAAAGAGAGCAGGGGGAAAAAAAAGAGTAGAAATAAAAATGCAGTGTTTCCCACTAGATGCAGAAATTTCAGCCTGTGGCACCAAATAAACTGAAAGGTAGTCATTAAACAGCTTTTTAAATGCCATGTCTCTACCAAGTAATCTAAAAACACAAGAACCCAATCGGGGATGTTCTTTGTCAAGTGCCAGTTAACCGATCCAGCCTTGCTCTAAAAGGCCCATATTTCACACGATAAAACAACTGTGACTACAGCATAGAATTATTTTTCACCTCCCTTCTCTACTCAATTACTTGGAACTGCAATGAGTAACAGGATTTCTTTTTAGTGATACAATGTGAATGGAAAACTCACCTCACCTGCCGTTTATGGGAGAGTAAAAATAAGGGCTAGGGGGCCGAGGGCAGATCCTCGGGGCTACTTCAGCACCTCCCTAGTCTGCGCAAGGCCCAATTCAATTTCCAGGCACCACATAAAAATTAGCTGGGTGTGGTGGCCCATGACTGCACTCTTCACACTCCAGAGCTAAAGCAGGACTGCTGTGAGTCTGAGGCCATTCCGGGCTACAGAGAGACCCTGCCTCAAAAACCAATGGGAGGAAAGCCTAAGTCAAAAACTCATATTGCTGTTTCCTATGAGCCCTTTATTATCTTTCAATTTTTAAAAAATTTTTTGAGACAGGGTCTCACTCTGAAGCCCAGGCTGGTCCTGAACTCATTATGGAGCCCAGTCTAGACTTGGACTCGGGGAAATCCTCCTGCTTCAGCCTCTCAAGGGCAGGGATTACTGACATGCGCCACCACTCCTGGCTTATGTGGTACTGGGGAATCAAATTCAGGGACTTAGCGCTTGACGTAGTGCTTGCTAGGCAAGTGCTTTAACCACTGAGCCATTCCTCCAGCCCCACATTGCCATTTCCTAATAGGTCAGTCAGAGAACCCACCCTCAGCTGCGAACATGCGTGAGGCCTGCTGGAATGGCTTGTCGGCCTTACCACATCTTTTGCCATACAGTTTAACTGGGCTTTAGACCACAAAAAACAGATTAAATAATGGGTTCACATTCTGGCAAATACTAACATATACACACATACATGCATGCATACACACATACACACACACACACACACACACACACACCATACATATATTTATACTCTAAACTACCTAGGCCTGTATGTTCTTTAGCTAATCTGTATGTTCTTTAGCTAATCTCTGCCAATCTATGACTACTTAATGAATTCAAAAGTAGAAGTACTTGCAGAGAACATCAAAAAGGCTGCTGGTGAGCCATAAAAACTTAGCCCACGTGACTAGGCATGTTATCACATGCCTGTAATCCCAGTACTCTGGGAGGCTGAGGCAGGAGCCGTATAAGTCAGAATTCAGCCTGGGCAATTTAGTAACCTACGAAGACCCCATTTCAGAATGAGAAAATAATAAAAGGGCTTGGGATACAGCTCAGTGCAAAGCCCTGGGTTCAAGCCCTAATACCATACACATGCACACACATATTTAGTCCAAGTAATATGCATGTAAAAAGATGCTCAACATCATCAGTCATTTAGAAAAACGTAAATTAAAGCTACAGTGGGATGCCATTTCACCCACTAGAATAGCCATAATTTAAAAAACAAAAAAAGCAGTGAAACAGAGGTTGTCAAGGACCAGAGATACGGGAATCTTCACACATCTCCAACAGGAATGTAAAATGCCATAGTCACTCTGGAAATCGGCCTTGTAGGTCTCTTTAAAGTTAAATATAGGAGTTGAGGTCTATCATACTGATACAGCACCTGCCAAGGAGGTATGAATGAAGCCCTAGGCTGACCACCGGTAACAAATGTAAACAAAATGTACCTAAAAAGTTAACACAACTATACCATGGTGACCAAGCAATTCCACTGCATTTCACAAGAAAACAAAAGCAGACATGTCAACAAAGAATTGCACATGAACATTCAGGGCAGCATTATTCATAACAGCCAGAAATTAAAGCAACACAGACATCCCTCAACTGGCAGTGTGTCAAAATTAATATTATCTAAAAAATAAAATACTAATTAACAATGAAAAGAAATTAACTTTCCTGACCACTTTTTTGTTGTTGTTTGTTACTGGCAGCGCTGGAAATCAAAACCAGGGCTTCACTCCTGCTAAACAAGTGCTCTACCACTGAGCTATTCCCCAGGCCCAGAAATAAACTTTCCTTGGAAACAAACATAACATGACATGGATAAACCTCAACTTTATGTGGGAATAAAAATATTCTGAAGTTTATTTATTGAACTGTACACTCAAAATTTATTTGGTAAATTATGCCTTCATAAAGTCAGGAAAGAACTACTTTAGGCACTCAATTCATATTTTATACATGCCAGAAATTACTATAACATAGTATTCCTATTTTGCACCTACCTTTGCACACAGCAATCTAAAATTTGGGCAACAATAGAAGGTGTATTTTTAGGCACAAACAAGTTGGACAGCAAAAGTACCCACCCACCAATTAGCTGAGATGTATTAGGAATACTTATAAACTCATAATATGTCTTCAGGGCCTCCTTCCTTTCATTAGGCAAGGCTCACACATTCATAAATTACCATGACAACCAAAACATGAACAGCAGAGAACCATCAGAGCAAAATGAGAGGGGAAAAGAAACAAGCGCTAAAGCCATCACAAGCTATATCCCTCCTCAGAGCCCGTGTCTTTGGATGTACAAGGGTTGGAGAGTTTGGTGACTCAAAGTCACCAGAGCCTGCTGAGGGGGAAGGGAACTAAATTCTTGATCTTCAGGTCTACATTAATAACTGAATTTGCATTACTCTGTGCAAAAGAAAGTTAACCCTAAAGTCTTCTTAATCTTCTTACAGAATATGAAAGATTTAGGAATTTAGAAAGCATAAAACTGCCATCATTAATGTAGTACTTCCTATACATCAAGAAAAGTGCTAAGAAATTCACATATATTTCCCTCCACCTTTAAAAAACATTTTAGAATATACATTATTAGCCTATTTTGTAGATGAGGAAACTGAAGCACACAGAAGGCCACATAGAGGGCCCAGCCCCTCAACAGGCCAGTACGTACAGACTGAATGCTTTTCTTGTAAGCCTAGAAACTCTTTCCAGAAAAGTGCCTAGAGGTAACAAATTATTAACCAAGAGACCAAAATGTACCCAAGGACATAAAAATGTGACTATATTTCATTTCTATCCACTTTCAGATCAACCTTCACTTCTCTACAGGGGCCGCTGCCACCTGTTAGTCGGGCCTTCATTCCTAGTATTTTACTGTGTTCAGAAACTGAGGAAGGGCAAAAGTGAAACGGCTGACGTAAGCGGGGATCTGGTACCCTCACGACCGTCACTCCTTCCCAGATGAACGGAGACTTTTCTTTCACCCAGTCTGTTCCTTCCACATGGCCTTCTCCATCTACCCTCATCTGTGCCAATCCACATTATCTCTCAGGAAGTCCATTCCCCGCCTCTGTGCCACCCACACAGCCCTCCCACCCACAGACTGCAAGGGCACACAGGTCTGCACACAGCGTCACCTGTCTACGGCACACATCTTATCCCACCTACGTGGCAAGCTACTGGACAAGAAACACGTTCACATTGTTTCTGTGTTTTTTGAAGTATCTAGCAATATGTTAGGAATGGGAAATACTCAAGAGTAAAGTACAGTAAAGAGCTTTAGCTAAACCTTTCACTGGTATTTTCTGTTTGGTTACCAATACACTAAGATTATAAACTAAATTAACAGAACTGGTAACTTCATTTCTTTGTATAAGACTACAGTTAATCTCCTTCATAGGAAGCTTTACTTTTTGCAGTTTCCACAACCATATTCCAAAACTATTAAATGAGAATTCCAGAAATAAAAGATTTCAAAGTTTTAAATCGTGCACCATTGTGATGATAGCAATGAATCTGTGTCATTGTGCTGTCTTACCTGGGACAAAAATCATCTCCTTATCCAAGACACCCACACTGCATAAGGAGTCAGTTACTAGTCCTGTCTAGATTATCAGACAGAATGTTGTGTTCCTGTAGTGTTTATGTTTTAAGTAACCCTTATATTAATTAATAATGGCCTCAGAGAGCAAAGGTAGAGATGCTAGCAATTTTATTGCAGCATATTGTTATAATTGTTCTATTATTGTTAATCTTAATGTAATTGATAATTTTGGTCGTTGCTAATCTCTTACTGTATCTAACTTGTAAGTAAATTTTTACATGTATATGTGACTGTTTGGGACAAAACACAGTATATATTTGGGTGTGGTACTATCTTAAATTTTAGGCATCTACCAGGGATTCGGAAATACACCTCCCACCAAAAAGAAGGATATATATATTTAATTTTTAAATGAAGCTAAGGCTTCAAATATGACAGACATAAATCATTTCTTTTCCACAAGAACTAAAATCATGCTACATACCTTCATATTTTGGGACTGCTGAAGTAAAACCTAAGCTTATGGATGAACCACACTACTTTCTTGTATCTTCAGACACAAGATATTGAGCAACCATGTTTTTCTTCATTGTAAACAATGGATGAAGGAAATGCAGAACTCACTTGAAAAAATATAAAATAGTAAAAGTTCTTTACTTTTCCCAAAGTAACCAAGTGCCAACAGATGGGAAAAATGAGAGGAAGGCAAACTTACAAGCACACGTAAGTGCCACTGTCCAAGGGGTATGCAGCACAAGCAAGTGAGTACAGACAGGTATGTATGTATTTACTGAGCACAAGGTGGGAAACAAGGTGAGCAGGAATGCTGTGCTTAATGAGGAAACAAATGCATTTTCTTCCATGACAATTCTTCACATCTTCAGAGGAAAATGTTGATAACAAAAGACAATGTAGGGGGAAAAAAGCTCAACGGGTACATACTTTAAAAAAAAACGTAATTACAACATTTCATACCTGTAAACATGGCGTGAAAATAAGGACTACAGGCAGCCAGCACCACTCTGTGAGCAGAGATTTCCATGTCTTCTGCCACAATTGTGACATCGCACAGCAAATTTTGACTGTTCCAAAGCAGAAAAAGAAAAGATTTAAATGACTCCGACAACAAGTGTATTGAATATATAGGCAAATCTACTAGAATAAAAACCACTTTATGCAGTTGAGACTTCTACCGTTTAGATGAGGATCCTAAACACCAGGGACACAAAAAAATTTGTGATAAATAAAGACCCAGCATGCTTTGGGCCTTCACTCAGAGCCTTCCTCTAAAGGAAATCACTGGCGACAAGCCACCAGTGGATTATAAAAAGATCAACAGTCTGAATAAAAAGTTTGAGCACCAATGGCAGATGGCAATGTGACATCAACATGGAAAAAACCCACAGGTAGGAAACGAAACTGAATCAGGTAACTCCCCCCAACACTACAGGACAACAGTTAGGAAGGGATTCCAGGTAGGAAACCAAACTGAGTCAGATGTCCACCCACCAAAGCAAAACTCCAAGTCAGGAAAGTACCCCAGGTCATAAGGCAAAGGTGGAATTATACTCAATTACCTCTGCTACTCAAAAGGCATTTGGAGAACATGTTACCAAGGCAAAAAAAAAAAAAAAAAAAAAGTCTCATTCCTCGAGGAGTAAATACATTACCACATACAAATTTTAAAAACCATTTTGTAACCTTAAACGAAACTATTATTCAGCCACCATCATTATACCAACAATTTAAAACATCCATTTTCATTTCTTTAAAAACAAATGGTGAGTACCTTTTTACATGCTATACATGATGGCAGATTAGACTCTAAGGTAACTGTCACAAAGTGTCTTTTCAGCAAAAATGGTGGCTGACACATTTCACAATAAGCAAGAAAGTCCCAAGCCTGAAACTGGCCCTGCTGGTGGTCACATCCTATACACCTGGACTGAGTGTGGTACAAACATCCTTTCTACGTGGCAGACATCTACACACTGAATTCACGTGTATGTGTAAAGAGCACAGAGACCACAGCTGACCCACCTTACTCAACTATTCTGCCTGTTTCCTACAAGAGGAGATTGCCTACTTCCATAATCCTAGTAGCTCACAAGAAATATCATCACAGGAGCTTAACCACATCCCTGAAGTCTTCCACTGTCTATGCCACTCCCTGTGGAACACTGTGGAAAGCCTACCGGTAGCCAGTCTCCCTCTATTCTAGGAGATGCAGGAGGAAAAAGGGCACGGCAGCCCCAGAGAGGACTGTGTTTAAAGCCTTGCTGCTGCTAAGCCTTCCAAGCCAGGTAGGCTGAAGTGTGGCTCACAGGGGTGCTGATTTAGTGGTTCACCATGCTATATGAGACACCAGGAAGGCTCTGCACTACAGTCATTAAAGGCGGTAAGAGGTCACTGCTTGGAACTCTTCCAGATCAAGTGGAGAGCTGGCAAAGTCCACCATCAGCTCAGATTTTAAAAATACTCTGTAACTATGAATTATATGGGGTCACAAATGCCCAGCGTGGGAAGTCAGTAATGTTTCCACTACAGGATTACTGAAGACCTTCACAGCCATGTATTTTTTCAATTAGTCTTCACCACATTGTTATCAGATAGGTTCTTATTCTGACTGCCAACACATATAGCTGGAAAATCAAACTTGAAGATCAAAGACACAGAGGGTATGAGGCCATGGGTTTGACCACTAGCAACACGCATACGCACGCACGCGCGCACGTGCACGCGCACACACACACACACACACACACACGCACACACGCACACGATGAACAAAACCTGCCTGAAGTCCCCATAGGTGTCAAAGTCATAGTGTGACTCCAGAGCCTCTTAAATAATATACAAAACCTATTTCTAGGCAGGTAAGATTTGTTAAGTCTTGACCAAAAGAATAGAAATTATGTATTATAAATATCAATTCTTTGGGATTTTTTTTGAGATAGGTTGTCACTATGTAGCCAGGCTGGCCTTGAACTCACAATTTCTTTTTTTTAAATATGCTATAAACTAGAAACTATTTGTAAGTTCTATATAGACCTTCACTACCTCTATAGCATATTCAGAAAAACCATACAATGCCTGAACATTCATTCCATGTAGCATTTACAGATCATCTCTGCTCCTACGATGACTAGCAGAAAGGACTGGCTTTCCAGGCTAAAGCAAAAGGACCACAGTAAAGATGCTTTGGGGAAAAGGAGATCATCTGAACCAGACTGGGGGCCAGAAGGAGCTTCCCCAGCTACTGACTTAGCCAAGTTCTAAATCCAAGTAAGAGGCGCTGGGTCAAGAAGGACCACAGAATCCCAGAGGGAACAGTACAGGCTGCTGCCGGAAGACCAGAAGCACAAAATACAACTGCAAGTGGTGGACCAGGAAAAGAGGAAAGAGAGCAGGTGTGCACCAGGGACGGGAGGCAAGCAGGGTCAGCAGCTCCACGTGGCTACTCTGAAGAGGCCTGGCGGCTTGTCCTGACCTGGGAATCTGGACGTGACCCAGGAACGAGCCAAGTGCATCTTTATGCCATGTTTCCTTTTCTCAGTAACTCTTCCTCCTGCTCCAGTTTCAAGATCTTAAGTGGAACTACACAAAACCACATTACATTCAAATATAATTACAATTAATTACATTCCGCTTCAATTACAATTACTCATTGATCCCAAGTTTGTAGGATAACAACTGCTGGCTGTCACATAGTTCGCATGGCCTTACTGCCCCTTTCAGTGATGTCAGCTCACTATAAGGCTAAGACATTATCAAAATATTATGCAGCCACACCCTGGATTCAGTTACAGGAAGATTAGGGCCACATTATAAGTCAAAGGCAAAAGTTTCAGTGCTTAACTTTTCATCTTTTTGTCTGCTAGCAAAAAATACTTTCTTTTTTACTTATTTTATTATTTGGGGGCTATTACCAGAGACTGAACCCACGGCCTTCCTTTGTATCCAGCTATATCACCAGCCTTTTTTCTTTAAGTCAAAGTCTCACTAAGTCGTAAACTGTCCAGCCAGGCATGTATCTGAGATCCTCCTGCCTCAGCCTGGTAGAGTGCTGGGATTTCAGGCATGCTTTACCATGCCAGCCCTGACCAACCTTCCTATCAATGTGTATAACAGAGCACAGGGAGTACAAGTCAGTGTGCACACACTGAGTCTGGCCCCTCCCACTTCCAAATCTTCTTCTTACAAGAAGCCAAGTGACTTCCGAGTGAAGAGGAGAGGGTTATGAATGTAAGAAAGTATGACAATGAAAAGAAACGAAGCTTGCTTTAGCAGCGCATACCCAGAGTCCTCCAAGGCGAGTGTCTAAGCTTCTATTTCTATTGACTGAAAGTCAGGGAGAGAATGGACTACAGAAAGAAAAAGCCTTAATAATGAAACAGTTGTTATTTAGCAAAGTGCACATTGATCAGCCATCTATCAAGTGTCTCGGGCGAGCCCAGGAGCTGCCAAGTAGCGGCAGCTCGCCACAGCAGCTACTGTCTGCGGCAGGAAGGAGTTCACAGTCCAGGAGGAAATGCACAGGCAGCAGCGAGGGTAAGACGAACCCGTGGCCGCACGATGATACAAGTGCAGGTGTCTCGGACGATAAAGAGGCTAGGGCCAACCTCGCACCGAAGCCGCAGGAGCAAGCAGCTCTGAGCTAAGTCTACTGAAAAGAATGGAAGTTAGACCTCATGGAAAACTCAAAGAACACAGGGATAAAAGAGAAAGACAATCCATTTCCTAAATGAAACAGTATCATGAAAATCAGTCCTTCTCAGGGAAAACAGCGCTCTGAAAAAGAAAAACATGCCTGAATATATGAAGACATCTTTTGGTTTTCTGATATAAAATGAACCCTTAAGACTAGAAAAACTTATCACTGCTTTTAAAATGCACAGTGTATTTTCTTAAAGTAAAATATGACATCAGGTTCTAAGATTATCAAAAATAATTAGCTGTCATATGAAATAAGAATTTACTTTCAACTGGAAGTGGGGGTGGACAGGGAAATGACACGGCACCTGTCCACCTTTCTTCACTGGGTACCAAGGCAAGCACAAAGCAGACCCAGCCCAGGTGTCAGGCTGCTGAAATGCACGTCAGCCAGAGTCCACAGAGCAAACACCTCAGAGCCTAGGAATGTGCTCCAAGCCTGCACCAGGTGTCAGGGAAGAGGCACGAGTGTGACAGAAAGGGAGAAGGAGCTGAGGTCAGAGACCAAGGAAAACGAAGCTGGTCAGTGAGCAGAGGGTGAGCTGGATGCGAGCCTGCAACCTGGCACTGGCTGCTGGACACGGGGACAGGGAGGGCTGGGCAATGAGCTGTTTTAAAGGTTGAGACTGACTGCTGAGTTAGTCATATTTATCCAAATCTCCTCAGTGACAATGTCATGTAACAGGCAGGGGCATCTGGTAAAACGTCAATACTCCCAAAGAGCAATAGAACTCCACCAGCCCACGTCACAACTATCTTCCTTCCTTTTGTTCTTAAAACCATAGAGGTGGGAGGACACGGTGGGAGGACACCTGCGAGTGCCCGTAGCAGATAAAGGCACAGGGAAAACCCGGGGCTGGGTCTGATGGGGCTTAACCTGAGAGTCCTGAAAAGCGGAACAGGCCCTTGAGAGACGTATACTTGCTGAGATTTTCAAACACAAAGCAAGAAGAGGAGCCATTCAACTTGGAAAGTCATAGAAAAACCTACCAGAATCAATGATTTAAAAACTGCTTTAAACTAGTAAAGGATCCCAGAATAGAACATCTATCACTCTGCAGGCAGCATCAAGACGGCAGAGAGAGAGAGTGCAAGGACAAAGCACAGCCGCACGGGGATGCCGGGATAGCACACGGCTGACGGTCTGGAGGGACGTCTCCTCCAGAGCTGGGAACTGGCAAGGACACTTGGTCACACCCGAGAAAAGATGACGGCTTACTTAGAAATAAAGTGAAAGAAGGTATTAGCAGCAGGAGAATGTGGCGGGGAGAGAACAGAGATAAGGCGGCTGGACGTATCTAAAGGTGTGGGGGAGAAGGCTGCCTGCGAGTGAAAACTGTAGAGCAGACATAGGAATCTTTCTTACAAGTTTGTTTTTAAAAACCTAGTGAAATAAATCACAAGAAGACACCCTTAGCTACAATAACCCAAGAGGACCAGGCAAAGGAAGATCTGCAGACTTTCTGACTGGTTTGGAAGGGATTCTGAGGCAGCTGGCATGGCACGCACAGTTAAGTACACAGCGCCGCAGACAGGGGCAGGAGCAAAAGGAGGTTGGCTGAGTAGTTCACTCACTGTTGTCCATTCTTCACTTTTTACCAAATTTAATGCCCATCCATGCTCAATAAGCACGACCTAAAAGGAGATCCACAGCACGTGCCCCAGCACCATGGCACATCACCACACTGTCATGCTGCAGCGAAGCTAAGTCTGCGGGCTTTGAAGTGTCTGTTCAGTTCTCTGAAATGTGTAGGTGTGCTGGACTTGTGGGCTCGTCCCGAATGCCCTGTCCTTCAAGACACGTCTTATATCTTCCTTTAGTAAAACAACAGGAAAACAAAGTAACTTAATGTTGCACTTCCGGAAAAAATATCAATTAAAAAAAACTACATATTTCCTATAATTCCTTTCAGGATAATACAAAGATATGAAAGACGTTCTCACTAATGCTTACTGCTTAATTCAGCCATGACCAAAGTAGGAACAATCAACCAAGAAAGAACCACGATGCAGGGCCTTCTCAGACACACACCAGATAATTTAATCCTAGAAGTGATCTAGGGCCATCACCCATAAGTCCTAGAAAGAAAATACAATGACCAGCTCTTTAAGAGTAAGCTTTAGGTTCTTCTGTTCATCATCTCAAATGCAACTGCTGTTAAAACTGACCAGAACACAAAGTACTGCTCAGTCCACAGACTGAATCTTGTGAACAGCGAGCCATCTGAGCCTCTCCCAGGCCTTGGTGGCCTATCGCGTCTCAGCACCAGGAAAGCGAATGCCTTTGCAAAGAGAGTTTATAAATTTGAAAATCTAAATACCATTGTAACACATCTTTCTTCATTATCCAAAAATTATTTAAGATGTGTGTTAACACGTTTGAAGAATCTTAAAAGATCTTGAATTTTTAAGAGCATTTATCTCATTGTGAAATTTGTAGTTCTGTTACATACACTTTCATTGTTTGGCTTCTGAGTATTTGTTTTGGCTTACAGACATACAGGTGAACCTTCAGAAAGGGGTGAATCACGATTTATCCATACTGAACACTTTTAACTTCTACATATAATTTTAGAATTAAAATTATATAAAACTAACAGGTTGCCCCATTGCCAATATAGATGGAAAACTTGAAAGCTCAAGTAGTCTTCTATCACACCCTAGAAAACAAACTTGGATTTAAAGAAAATTAAAGACAGGATGCTACCTTGTGATGGTTCTCTCTTCATAACCTCAAAAAGCTGACAATCTGGTTTGCTGAATTAAACTTTTATCTGGGAAACAGCTTGCTTCCTCAGCCCCTCCACAGGCCCAATGCACTGTGATACATGATAAGCATTCGAAAAGGTCTACTAGTTTGATTTTGAAAACATTCATGTTTTGAAAAACACATCTCAATCCATGCTTGGGAAATAATGAAGGACTGAATTTCCTGCTGGAGAAGAGGTGCTGAATCAGAGCCAGCCTTTCATAGCTCTGACACGTGGCTCCTCAGACATCCCCAATCACACCATGCGGCTCCCTTTCCTAAACTGGGCCCTGAGTCCCACCGCTGAGGATTTTCCCACACTAGGCAAGCCGCCGTCTAGTTCTTCTGCTTCCCAACACTTCCCAGCCAGAACACACCTTGGATTCATGCTATGTGACAGGTTGGGTTCTCCAGGACACCCCTGCTGGAGGGAGGAAAGAGGCTCATGAAATTCAGGAAGCAAAAAGGTCATGGGACCTGGGAAGTTCCTGAAACTTGGCAGGGTGGCAAGACCCTTCCCCAAGGATACAGCTTTAAGCAGTAAACAACTGCTGGGGACGAGACTCTACTGACAGACTCTACCAACAGAGCTGCCTGCAGGACCTGTGGAGAGCTCTAGGGAGGGATGCAGCATCAGTGAGCCATCACCTACACTGGGGTGGGATTCTCAGTGACACAGGTGCCTTTCAGTCACCCATAATCCTATAAGGAAACTCCTCACCCGTAGTCCCGTAAGTAACCCCAATAAACTCACTGGTTCCCCACGATGGATTCTGGTGCCATGGTTACTTTGGTCAGTTGCCAGTGCCCTGTCTGAGTGAAGACATTTGTTCACGTTTCCCAGGAAAGCTCAACACAGTACCCCTTCCCAAACTCACATCATTTGATCAGACTAGAAAGGAATTCCTGCTCTGCCCCTTGTATGAATCCTCGTAGGCCCATCAGGCCACCACTGCAGCCCTCTGTGGGCCACCACAGACTCCCATGAGCCTTTACGACACCCATATTTTGCACACAACTTTTCACTGCCCTATCCTCTTCTCAGCTGTCTCCACAGCTCACTAGAAATCCAAAGAGCACAGGGAAAACTGAACCTGTTTTTGGATCTCATACAGCCGTTTGGGCTAGGCACTCACAGTTATTTGGTGAACATACGCCCCACAGTAACTACCAAGTTTTTAGAACAGCTTTAAATTATTCAAGTTTATACTGAATTGAGATATGAATCTAAGCCTCTGGGCCTCCAATCTTTAAAAAAAGGTTATATTCTTCTATAAAACAATTTTAAATGAAAACATAAGAACATTTTTAATTAAAAAACAATTTTAGGGGCAGGGGTGCAGCTCAGTGGTTAGATTACCAACCTAGCATGCTCAAGATCCTAGGTTCAATTTCTCAGCACCACATAGAAATTAGCTGCGCAAGGCAGTGCATACCTGTAATTCTAGCACCGGGAGGCTCAGGCAGGAGGATTGCTCAGAGTTTGAGGCCAGCCTGGGCTACACAGTGAGTTCAGAACCAGCCAGGACTACACAGTGAGACCCTGTCTCAAAATAAATGAATAAGCAAATAGATAAATACTTAAATCTTACAAAAACTTAAATTTTTTAAAACTTCTTTCCTCCCACCTCTATTTCCAGTCACACCTTACACCAACAACTGAACATAACTTTTCTCAAATTGTACCTCCATCAGCCAAAGGCTCACAAAAAGATTCTTCAGTGCACAGCTACTATTACCCCACACTGAGGCTACAGGCAAGAGCTGAGGGTGAGAGCAAGGAAGTTCCCTCTTCCCGGGGTCAGGAAACCACTCTCTGCTGCCCTTTCTTGACAACAGGATGTTAACACAAGGACAGGAAGTAATCGTGACTTTCAGTTATACAAAGACAAGGACTCTTCAGAGATTTTTTAAAAAAGAATTATTCAAATCAGCTATAAATAGGAAGTAAGGAAGAGAATGGCCTTAAGTAAAGAAGAAAGCCTGTCATGGACTCCAGACACCGTGCACCCATAAGGACACTGGGAAGGACCGATAGTTGGTGACTTTACAATCATGGTTACAGATCTGGCAGCCAGCCATCAACATGCAGAGGCTGAAAATCAGCAACAACTACTGGCCTATTGACATTAGCTCCTAAATGGCACAGCACAAAGAACAAGCAGGCATGATATCATACTTATATGTTCATACTCAAAATGAAACGAAGTAGATGCCCAAGGCTAAAGCTGTATAATCCTGGGATAAGTCAAGGACACCATAACACCTGCAGGCTAGGAGAAAAAATCTCATAGGCTCAGAGAATGTCAGAGCAGCAACAAACCTTAGATCCATCCTGTCCCCTCTCATTTCATAGTACAGGCTCGCAGAAGTAAAGCTACTGGCTCAGGGCCAAAAATTCTGTCCCAAAAGTTGGGTCCTTCGGGGACCAAGCATTTGGGGAAAGAGCATTAAGTATCATCTTCCTAGTACTCACTGAGTCACGTCCAGGTCAACGGGAGACCCAGTGAAACGGAAAGCCAAGGCTGCAGGGGTGCCACACGGAAAGAGCGGGAGATGAGGGGTGACCAAGGAACAGTCCTGCTAAAGTCAGTATCTTTCACATTTTTCAAAAATTAATGAAGAGTCACTAATGGTCCAGTCTTGAAATAATTGTACTATTTTGCTTTTCTCTCAGTCCCCCTTGGTCACCACTGAACTTTGCATTCTAATACCCACTGTCACAACACGATTAAAGAACAGAAACAGACCCGCCAGAGCCGTCAGATTATCTCAACTATCTGTTCTCCCAAAGAATAAATGAAAAGCCCATTTTGAAGAAACCATCAGGGCAGTACTGAGAAGCAAATCCAATGACCCAAAACTCGGTTTAATTTCCTTCTGTCACTCTCCCATCCACCCTCTACGTCACAGTCAGGGTGTCCTTTCTTGTATTTATGTGATCAAATACAAATCTGATCATGGCACATTCCTGATTAAAAACTCTCCAACGGTTCCCCTCAATGCAACTGCTGGTGAAAATCAAACCGTTCAGCCTTAAGGACGACGGCCCTCACCTATCCACTCAGCCTCCTCCTGCATGGCCACCGCACTCCAGCAACCTCTGCAGTTCCTCCAGTGAAGCCAGCTCCTTCCCACCCCAAGACCTGGACAGAGCTGTGCCTAAGCCTGAAGCACTGCTCAGTAGCCACCCCCACCTTGAGCTCCTTCAGATGTCATCATGACTATTATTTCTTTTTCCCAGGGACCCCTTTCCCGCCCGCTACCATCACCCTCGCCAGGCAGCCCTCCTTGCTACCATTACCAGCTACACTAAAGGACTTTTGGTTTCTGTGACAAATAAATACCTGCTTCCTTCAGTCAACCATAAAAGTCCAGGAAGGGCATTTGGTGTGTAACTCATCACTGTGCGTAGTACCTACAGGTATTTATTGATTCATTAATGTAATTAACTAGCAAATGATAAACTAAAAGCCAGGTTTTTCAGAAGATCTCGCACACAGGGGCAGGTAAAGGGACAATTTCAGTCACTCTCTCCTTCATCAAACTTTCAGCATTTCAGGTAGAAATATATAAAATACAAAAGGAATGTTAGAGAAAAACAAATGTTACAAAAAGTGTCTTAAAAAATCCAAAACTGTTACTATTTATTTTAACCTTTTAATTACTCAATTTGCTTTTCCTGTCATTATTCTCACTGCCACGCTGTTGACATCCTTCAGACTCACCTTAGCAACAGGCAGGTCACAACCCTGAAATTACTGCTGATACTACCATCAACAAAAAAGGTAGATTTTTCTCTGTCTAAAAGTTTCTTTTCATATTTTTTGTGAGACATCCTCACTAACAGAAATATAATGCAAGGCACAATTTCCTAAAAAAAAAAAAAAAAGCGTAACTAGAAACAGGACTGGCTTCAATTATACATTCTATTTAACACAAAATACCCAGTGCATTATCATCTTAACATATATCCAGTATTTTAAAGAATTATTAATAAAATATTTTACATCTTTTCACGGTAACTGTCCGATGGACGTTGTATATTTTCTACTTTCAGAATACCTCAACTCAGCCTGGCCATGTGTGACTAGCAAATACCATGCTGAACAGACAAGCCCAACCATCAGCCACATTGCTGACAAACCACATGGTTTTTTCCTTTATACTTTCTTGCCATGCTCAGGCTTAGAACTCAGACCTCAGGCATGCTAGGCAGGTGCTCTATGCTGAGCTGTAGCCCCAGCAGTCTCTTTTTTTCCTTTAAAAAACTTTTTTAAAAAGTTTGTGATGTTCCCTATATCAAACAAAGCAACAATGGAGGGTGAAGATATTTGCTACAGACAACTGTAAAATGCAAGGAAAAGACAGGGGGGGTACATGTACATTAAAGCAATGTAGGTACCTTCTTAATTCGTTCATGACTTTAAAAGCTTTCTTCATGTGCCAAGGGTTCACTGTCACTGGGCAGTGTTTTTCAGTATTATCATCTTTTGAATCGACAGGCTTCGGATGACCCTGCTTTGTGCATCTGTACATAAAAGAACAAAAAAACAGGAAGAGATCTTATTAAAGATAATTTAGTGCTGGATTATCAAGCTACAAGAGATACAATGAATGCCACCCCCCTTCTACTCATTTAGAGGACGTGTCACAGAAAGGATCATCCAATGTAAGATTAAGACACAATTCAGGACAGTTTCTGATGGTCACCATGGTTTCAACAAAAAGTAGGCAATTACCATTTTAGAGGCGAAGTTCTGACAAAGACGAGCACAGACAATTCAGTAAAATTGCTTAACAAATATCTCCAAATGAAAATGCTAAAAACAATCTAGGTTGGAAACTGACTGGCCTACAAACTGCTATAGTCACACTACCAGCAAACTGAGATACGAGGAAAACCATACATATATATGGTAAATGGCACAGCTGGGTAAGTCTGCCCAATGGAACCCACCACTAGTACTCAATACCGTTTCCTTACCATTAGGCAAAGGAATTTAATTTCACATTTAAATTTATCAAGTTTTTCTCCGGTACTGGCTATCAAACCCAGAGGCACTCTACCACTAAACTATATCCCCAACCCTTATTTTTCTTAACTTTGAGACAGAGTCTCACTAAGTTACCCAAGCTGACCCAAATTAGTGATCCTCCTGCCTCATTATCCCAAGAAGCTGGGATTACAAGCATATGCCACGATACTCAGCTTAAATTTACAATTTTTAAGAACATGAGGTTGTATTAATCATATGTATTCTTTCGTGACATAGGAGCCAAAAAAAGGACAAACTCCGGGTATGAAGTAAAGATAACGAATCAACTATAAATTAACAAACATGAGAAATTTTTGAGGTACGAGTTGCACAACTATAAAATTACTAAAATTCACTAAATAGTACTGCTCATGAGTGGATTTTATGATGTGTAAGTTATATACTAATAAATCTATCCAATAAAAAACTTACAAAACTACCAGATTAATGTTCAGAAAACCATACTGTGTGTGTGTGTAACACAAGGAAAAGGCAAACACCATTTATTTCTCCTCCTGGCTAACTAAACCAAAGGTTTGTGTTCTCAAGAATACACCAATAACTAAATCAAAGACCTCTGTTCTCAGAGCTGGGAGGGAGGGAGGGCAAAGGCAGCAACTATAACAAATCAGGACAGTAGTTGGTGTGTTAGAAAATGGTAAGTTCGTGGAAAAAAAGAAAAGACGCAGGCAGAGTACAGACAGTAGGAAGTGTGGAGTGGTGGCACAAGAGTGCTGTAATCTGCAGTATTGAACAGAGTGACCAAGGACAAATGGGGAACTGAGATTTGAACAAAAGACCAGGAAAGAACATCCAGAGGGAGGGAAGAGCTGAGCAAAGCCAGCGTGAGTCTGGTACATCCCACGAACTGAGGCCCTGTGGCTGGCACAGAGCTGTGACTGGGGAAAGCCTTGCCGGTCACTGTAAGGACCAGCACCTTCCCTCTGAGTGGAATGGTGAGGGGCGATGTGGAGCAGTGCCACAGGCCATTCATGTTCTCCAAAGATTAACTTGGCTGCTGATCGAGGGCAGTGGGTATATGGGTCAAAGATGAAATGAGGAAAACTACTTAGGAACATAGGGCAGTAGGAGATGTCAGTGGCTCAGAGCCAGGGAGAAACACAGGTGGCAAGAAGCGCCTGAATTCCAGGTATTGCCAAAGTTAGCCGACAAGATTTATTAACAAAATTGATGTTCCATGTCAAAAAAGTCAGAGTGACTTGAATTTTATTTTTATTTATTTATTTATTTATTGGCATAAGCAGGCAGAGGAGTGAGTTCCTACTAATTGAGACAGGGAAGGCTGCCGGTGGGATAGGTCTGGGGTAGAAAGATTACCAGCTCAGTTTTTTACACATACTGGATTTAAGATATCAGGCACCCAAGTGAAGACATCAAATTATATGACAAATTAGAACCTAGAGTTGAAGAGAAAAATCTGGCTAGAGACAAAAATTTGAGAATCACTGGTTACAGCAGCTGTGCTGAACAAGTAGCCCATTGGTTTTCTGCCCTTGGGTTTTTGAGTTTAAAAAAATTGTTACACTAAGTGAAGAGAGTCAACGTAGGTTAAATATCAACATGGTTTCTAATAGGAGAAACCCACAACACAGGTGAGCCAAAGGGGCTTGATGGGGAGAGTTGGAGGGAGTGGAGGGGTGGGAGGGCCACAGAGGGGGAGGCGAAAGGATTGCAGTGCTGCCGTGACACACCTGTGCACAGAATACTCAAGCTCAACGTAACCATTGTGTATTGCATACATAATAAAAATGGAAAAAAGAAACTGTCTTAGGCCACATATAAAATACATAATATAGATGATATGTATACATATATAATTACTAAAGTTTCCTTTTAAAAATTGTCATAGCATTAAAAACATGAAGGGCAAAAATGGCGGGTCACAGTTTGGACATGCCTGGGTTACGCTACATGGATGGTATATGAAATCTAATTCAACATGAGGATAAGCTACAAAATTAACCAAGGAAGAAGTTATTCCTACTTGTTCCCTCAACCCCAGAATTAGCACGGGTTGGTGGACCTGACTCTTCTTTGAGGTTTGCCTGCTACAAGCACACACATCACTTCTACTTCTTTGCCACCTGAGGGCTTTTAAGGGAGCCTAACAAATGAATTATTAATAGCATAAGGCACTCCCTCCAGAAGCCTACAGCCAGCGTGTGAGAAGGAACGGAGGAGGTGACCCCTAGTATGGCTTCAGAGAATGTCTGCAGAGGACAAGTTACAGAATGGTCTTAGAAGGGGAAGCATTGGTAAGTCTAGAAGCCAAAAGAAAGAAGGATGGGACTGGTAAGACTTACACTGGTAAGTCTAGAAGCCATCTGAAGGATGGGACTGGAGAAACATTTTGTAGTATAATTCTTCTCACTGTAAAGCAAACAGTAGGAATCGAGACAAGGGAGAAGTTCCACTGCTATATGGAAACTTTCTGGCCAAGTAACTAAATGCCTATATAACAGTGAGATCACAATCATTAATATCTGCTTCTACCTTAATAACTTGGAGGCTGCAACAGAAGAAAAACATCACAGTGAAACTATTATAGCAGAGCATTCAACACTTAAAGTAGAAACAAAAGCATTTCTTCCCCGAAAGAGAGTTAAGAGTCAAGTATTTATGTTTGCTTAAGAAATTAGGAATTAAAAATGTGGCATGGCAGAGCCAACTTGAGGGTGGCCCGCCAAACATCAATGCCACTTTTACAACCTCCAGAAACTCTGTGAAGAAAGACTTCTTTCAAAGACTTACAAAAATAAGTAAGAAATAACACCGAATTTTCTTTTTAAGTTTTTCCTGCAGAGAGTCACTTCCAAATGCAGCACCCTGCTGCAATGGGCTATTTTCAACACCACTGCCCTTTCCCTAATTTTCCATTTCCTATGTGGCTTTGTGTTAGATGGTCTCTCACTCAGAAGCAGAACTGAGTAACAGGACATGACACACCACGTCTAAAACTATGGATGTGAACATGTGCGGGCACTAGGGCACGCAGCTCAATGGGGGGTAAAGGCTTGCCCTTTAAGCTACACCACACATGCTCAGCATTTCTTCCGTCTTCTCCAGCTTCCCTTCTGAAGCAGAGAGCAAGCCTTTTCCACAAAAGCTTTTCATTCTGAGACCTGTCTTCTTTAAAGTAGCAAAAGCACACGTCTTCAAGGTTCTTTTTCCCCAACTATCACTCTACAACTCGTCTGGCAATCATCCGACAGCCTACTGTTATTGAAACATACTCTAAAAGAGTCCCATGGGTTTGGATCCCAGTGGATTCTGGCTCCTTTTTGTAAGACATAATCCTAAAACCTTCCTTCAATGACTGACTTCTACAAAGTCCCAGCTGTGGGCAAGAGTGGCTTCTCGGGCGAGGTGACTTTGTCACTCTGCTTAGCAACCTACTACTGACAATAACTAAACTCCCAGAGAAGAAGAAAATGAATACTCTGACACAACTAACTCCTTCATGTAGTCATGATTTCACAGGCAGGCAAAGATTTAAGCCTACTGTAATTGCTTCCATTTTAATTTTAGAAAAGAGAAAAAGATGAGGCAGGATGAAGCAAAAGAACTACTGCAATAATTTTTTTGGTTTATTTGTTTCAAGGCAGGATCTCACTCTGTAGTCCAGGCTGGTCCTAAACTCACTACATAGAGCAGACTGGCCTCTAACTCACAGCAATCTTCTGCCTCAACCTCCAGATTGCTGGGATTACAGGTGTGCGCCACAGCATCGGCTTATGTGGTATCGGGGAATCAAATCAAGGGCCTTGTGCTTGCCAGGCAAGCGCTTTACTGCTGAGCTATGTCTCCAATCTCCCTGCTGCAATAATTTTGAGGACTCTAGCTCTAAGGTATAATTTCTTTAGATAAGCACTACTTGCTTAGAATAGTGATTTACTTTTGTCTTTATTAATTTTAATTTTTGGTGTGGAAGACCAAACCCAGAGAGTCATGTTTGCTAGATAAGTGCTCTACCCCTGAGTTTTATTAAATTCCCAACCCCCAGAACTGTAATTTCCAAAGGAGGGGACTAGAAAAATCCACGAGTCCCAGGCAGTTTCTTCAAGCTACACATACCCTCTTCCTTCTTTTCTTGTTTCTGTTTTGAGACAGGGTCTCACTCTGTAGCCCAGGCTGGCCTTGGACTCACAGCAAACTCTCTGTCTCAGCCCCCAGAATGCTGAGATCTCAGGAGTGCGCCAAAACACCTGGCTATGTGGTGCTGCGACATGGAACTCACTTGGATATTTAGCGCTTGACTTAGTGCTTGCTAGGCAAGTGCTTTAACCCGAGCCAGTCCTCCAGCCCTACCCACCTCCTTCGTATATGAAGAGTGAGATAAGCCTTTTTCAGACTGGCTATACCATATTGACGACATCTCCGGGGGAAGAGGTGAAAAGCAACCATGTATGATTTTTAAAAACAACAACAAAAAACAGCTGATGCAATATGTCCCACCACCCACTTACCTCCCACCTCAGGACAATCATCCCAGATCAAGAATAAGCACTTTAGAAATACCAATCGGCTGGGGGCTTTCTGGTGGAAACACCACCACAATTCATGGCGATGGTACAGCTGCAGTACTTAACAGGGAATCAAAGGTATTTCTACACTCAGCACACGCATACTAGGCCCCCGGGGTGGCCACCATCTCTGCTTTCCCCTCCGCCTGTTCCCCTCAAAAGCTGCAAGACTCTGCTTGCAATGAGTCACCCACCATAACTCGCAAATTTCTGCCAAGTTCACCCAGCAGTTGCTGTTCCCAAAGTCACCATACACGCTGTACGGCTCTGAAATTTCCCATTACTTTGTAATACTTTTCCTATTTTCTCCATGGTCTTCCCAGCTCTAATTGCATTGAGAAGGTGCTCCAAGTCACAGGCAGAGGACGTGCGAAGCAGAGACTTAACTCCAACTACTATAACAATTGCCATCAGGTCATTCTATGGTTTCCAAACAAAATGCTTCACACCTCAACCAAACAGCGACCATGCTACTTGAAGGTTGTTCTCCCCACTGGATACACATTTTGGTTTGTGCAATGGTTGTGGTTTCAGTTTTTACAATTACATAAGGGTAAAAAGTCACATTCTATAAATTTTCAAGAACATGGAATTCTGGAATTGAAGCTTTATTTAGGTACAGAGCCAGCAGACAACCTATAATCTACAAGATTACGGTCATATTGCCAAATACATATAGCTTTAAAAAAAAGTCAATGTTTGCCCTCTAGATACAGAATTTAGACTGAACTGAGGCTGCAGCTTCAAGGTAAGCAAGTACTCAACATGCACAAGACCTCAGGTGTAATGGTTTAATCCCCAGTACCATGAAAAGAAAAAAAAAAACAATGTGGATTCGATTGGATTGTATCTTTCGTATGCAGATCCTCAGAACTGAATATGAGGCATTTTTAAACATTAACAACTTCCTGTCCTGCATCAGGTCACACAGCAGCCCACAGACACTATCCTAACCATACCACTGAGTACTCTCATCACAATACAGGTATCGTGAACTTTAAATTCCGAATTCCGAGTTGGAAAGAAAACATCTACAACAGCTGGAAATACCCCAATTTTACCAACACGGATAAACAGTTACAAAACAGAACCCTGAGCCCACTCAGGGCACAGGGAAGGTACTATGTCTTCTCTCTGCACCCTGAGACTCGGTTGTGGTTGCGTGGCCTCGGTTCAGTGGGCGGGGAGCAGGGCAGGAGGTGGTGGCTGGGGGTCTGAGGTGGAGCTGGAGTGTAAGTTCTCTCTGACAGTAGAACAGAGCTGGAGGCTCTGCTTCAGCTCCGCTCGCTCTCTCCCCCTTCCCCTCCCACCTACATGACGAACAGTACAACCAGGCACTTTTTGTCCCTGACAGTGACTATTACCAGGAGAGGGACCAGAGTAAAATCATGTCTTATGCTAATCAAATTTTTAAAGAATATTTTACAAACAATGAACAAAGCATTGTCAGATGAGACGTTTCTGAGGTGCTAAAATTGGAAAATGAGACTGATGATCCATTTCAAATATCTCCATGCCTCTTACCTGTCATATTTCTGATCTTTCTTTTTCCTATTACTGTCATCACCTGGTTGATAAGAAGGGTCACAATTTCACATGGCAATTCAACTGATGGGCTACACTTTCTAGCAATTGGATGAAAAGGCACTAGAAGAATCAGAATTGGGTGGAAGACGTAAATTTTAACCTAATCTATGTCAAATGCTAAAGAAGTGACCCTAGAGTAGTCACTTAGCCTTCCAGACTGCTTTATAAAAATTTGTTCCACAAGTATGTCTAATGGGAAATGCAATGTGAAAATCAAAGACAGTAACAGCGTCTCTGCTTATCTCAGGGAGGCCCACAGGCCATTAAACACCATATGAATGTAAACATAAACTTCAGAAAATGCTCAGGTCATGTGCTAATCTGAATATGGAACATACTTTTGTTGACTTTTATTGGCCTTCAATTTTAATCACAACCCTCAATTCATAGATACCAGCAATACTCAAAAACGATCACAGCTATAATAAATCAAATCTACACATGGTGCCTTGACGCCCTGCGTGCCTCCTTGGTACCAGGGAGGGCGAAGGAGAGAAGGGAGGCCGACCCAGGATCCTCCTCCACTTTCCATCTACCTGGGAAGGCACATGTACAACACCCCGACCAGCACGAGTCAGCACCCGGTGCAAGACTATAGGCTATGGAGTATGAGTTTTACAGGGTGCAACAAGGAGCTGGAATGATGTGGGAACAACAGGAAGGGCTCAGTAAGGGAGACGGAGCTCCTACTGGGCCTTGGAGGAACTCCGTGCTGTAACTGTGGACAAGAGGACAGACGTGACGGGGAAAACTGGAATCTCCGCTTTTGACAAAGCAGAGTTTAGCCTCGGAGGTTCAGCACAAAATGGCCCTGATTATCTGCTTTTGATTACTTCACAATGCTTCCAAATGTCTAAAAGTAGGAAGGTCAAAATAGTAGGTGAACTGAAAGGTGAGGAGAGAATAGAGTTCCAGAAGAGCTCACAGAAAATTTCAGGTACCCAGCGACGAAATCCACTCATCAGAACCACAGCCACCAGAACATACACTTAAAACCAAGACTCCACAGTCCCTACAGCATAAGAGGATGCACAAAGCCAAGCGAGAAACCAAAAGTTACTATGTTTTTGGATACCAGGGACCAGAAAAATGGTTATTTCACTAGTAAGTAGAAAGGTTACCGAAGGAAATCAGTTTGAGAAGAAAGATTACACATTGTGTTTGAGAGGCATTAAATTCTTAAATCTGAACTTAAGATACTCGCAGCTAGGTATCCTGATATGTGCCAGTAATGCTAAAGGACTGAGAGGCAGAGGCATGAGAACCGGAAGTTCAAGCCCGACCTGGGCAACTCAGCAAAACCCTGTTTCACACTTCAAAAAGGGAATTAGTAAAGGGCTGGCTACATGGCTCTGGCGAAAGCCCTCAGTTAAATCTACAATATTGGGAGGAAAAAAAAAAAAAAAAAAACAGATGCTCTGTTAGAAGCTCCAAGGCCCAGATCAAAGCAGATTTGAGCGCAGACTTTAAGAGGCACAGGGCGCCACACGTAGAGACTAACAGCTGACCGAAAAGAACTGACCTGGCCTGCTTTCATGAGGAACAGCTACTGCACACAGACACCTGCACAAGAGAAGCCAGACGTGATGAAAAATGTCAACACAAAGATTACAGTCCCAGTTTTTCTAATACTTAAAATGTTGGGAAAGTAAAAGTAACTTAACTCCTGTTTCCTCTTCAGAAAATAATACAAGTCCAACACTACAGACTGTTGATAAGACTGAGTAAGGAAGGACATAAGTCACACACAGCTACCTAAGAGCTGAAGGAGGAAACCAAGATAATTCAGTGAAGGACTCGTCCAGCCGAGCTCTACCCTCAGTCCCAGCCTGGAGCTGCAGGCTAGCCGTCCTCTTTTTTTTTCCCCTGATGTTACAATAACAACTACTTAAAATAAGGAAGTTCTTCTTCTATATTAATTACATCATATATTTTATAATAGGCCCAAGAGACAATCAAGTGTCAGACATGCCTGAATACTAGTCAAAGAAATATTTTAGCAAATGCTACCAGCCCAAGGTATAAGTTCAGTACACACTCAAGGGAAGCATATCGGTCAACAGAACACAGAAATTATCTCAGAGGAGACAGAAAATAAAAAGGCCTCCACACATGCTGCTCCCCCTAGCTTGAACACTGTTCCTCCCACCTGGACTAAACTCATCAAAGACGTCTTGACCCCCATCCGAACTGGGGCCCTCTGCCTCTCACACCGTTCAGCCTTCTGCTTACTCTTCTCTTTGGTACTTCACCACTGCCAATGATATGTTATATATTTGTTTATTATGAGCTTCCTCTTGAGGAGGACGACTTTGTCTTCTGCGACAGCCCCCAAAGCTGGCCACAACAGGCCCTCAATAAGCATGAATAGAAAACTTGAACCACCTCATGATAAGTAGTAAGTAAATCTGGAATATGGTACATTACAATACAAAAGCATCCGAAAGGCAATTTTCCTTCTCTGTATCACCTTGAAAGAACCTTCTGCCCGATCTTAAAAAAAAAAAGTTCACAGGTTTTCATGAACACTCCTAGTGCGGATCCATAGCAACCACACATGAGTAAATTCACAGGCACCTTCATAAAGCACACTTGCAGATATTTATGGAATGCCTACGATGTGCATTACAAGATATGAATCAGAAACAAGTGGCCTGGGGCTTTTCAGGTGTTGGGGTGATATATTTCTCCCAGGATGGAAAATTTTTTCCCGTTTTTATTTATAATACACAATGTTGAGTGTGAAAATTTTGTGCACATATCTATCCCCCCATCAACTTTACAATTCCTCTCCCACCTTTATTCTTTCTTGCCCTCTCCAGCATTCCCCTACGATTGGAAATTTTTATGACCACTAAATAAAGATACCTATTTCCAAAATCCACTTCTTAATTTCCCAAATGCACCTCCAAATTGTGCCTGCGAAGAACACTTCCTGCAACACACACTGATTCTTATATCTTCTCTCACCACTACCTTGAAGGCCACTTTTTCTCCTAAATATTTTGAACATCTTTGCCTACCTCAATAAGATCTGCCTGCGATGGAAGAGATGAGATACCCACCTTACATTCAGAATTGATCACATAAAAACAAGAACACATTCTAGTGTACCTTATATAAGGTAGAAAATGAGGGACAACCCGTACCAAGGTTCCAAATTCCCAGTAATTCAACCTTAGAAAGAACACTAGCAGACACTGTTACAGCAGGCATATGTCAGGCTCAAAAAATTTTTACTTGTCTAGGACAAAATGAGGATAATGCAACAGATTTCACAAAACTAAGTGTATTCAACTTAAAGATCATTTCTTAGTCTAGGTTTGTCCGAACTACAGCATGCCTTTATTTTTGTCCTCTTTTAATATTACTATAAAAAATTTAAAATCCAAGTCCATTACTTATACACATTACTTATATATTCTATGTGCAGCCCAAATCAATGCATCTTCATTCAAAAAAAAAAAAAGAGAGAGAGCAAGGAAAAGGAGGAGGGGCATGCTTGCATTAGTCAGACTGTATCCTTCCTTATATTGAGGAAGGGCATTAAAACATCAATAGTGACAATAGTTTATAATTATCGATTTGTCAATAATTATTTTACTTGGTAAACAAGAAACTTAAGAATTCTATGTTGGACTTCATTTTCAAACAGGTCAGTGAAAAGCAAAAATCTGCTCTCACCCAATCCATGTGCTGCTGCCTAAGTCCCCAGGGCATGGCCAATAATCCGTGTGTGTCTGGCTGAACACCCCTGAAGCCAGGTCTCTAGTGATGGAGGGTCAGGGACTAAAAAAAGACATGGTTGCAGCTGAGGCCTGTTAGCTTGGTTTTGTGAAGAAAAAGCAAACTATCACACTCGGTGGAAGGTAAGCCGACTTGTGATATAGCAAGCAGTGAGAAAACAAGGGCCCAGAAAACTGTTGGGCACAGGGAGGTCAAAGGCACATATCACACATGTCCCTCAGTCTTCCACTTGGCAGTTACAAAAAAATCCTTTGTCCACGTAACAACTACAGCTCATGTGTGCAGAACACCATGAGCTCAGGGTTCATCCATGCACATTTTCTCTTGCACACTTCACTTCACTCACTAAAATTCCTTTACAAGTCTGTACCTAAATTTTTAGCTCAGGTTAGACCCCAAAATGCAACAGAATCAAAAGACCACATACACGCAACAATGCAAAAAAAAAAAAAAAAAAACAGTAAGCAGTGAAGTCCAATGACAATCAATACGATCACGATAAAAGGATGGGGAGAACTTGGTGGAGAAAGCAGGAGAGATCAATAGCAGATCAAGGGCATCAGCCAGAAGGAAATGGGAGTCTTGGTCAGATGCCTGCTACATCTCCAAGACAATATGCAAATAAGCCCAAGTTGAACAAGGTGGGACTGAAAAACAAAGCAAGCTTGGCTGGAAACGTGCAAGCCCACACATCCCAAAACCAAAGGGAAGTAGTTACAGTGGAGTGCCGCTGCAATCCCACTGACTTGGAGACTGGAGGAGGGTTGCTGGACTCTAGGACTTGGAGGCCAGCCTGGACAACATAATAAGACCCATCTCAAAAAAAAAAAAAAGGAAAATAAAATAAAAAAGGAAAGAAAAAGAAAAGGCACCACACAATGTCAGGTAGAGAAATATTTGCAGGTTAATAATGAAAAGAATTCTGGGTCTGTTTCTAACCACATCATTCAACACACTTTAAGTCCAGGTCAAACAACTCCCTCTGCCTCAAAGCTCTGCCTAAAAAATTCTAAACGCCTATCAAGCTGAAAGCTCCCCGTAACTTCCCTGGCCTGCCAGGTTCTAGCCTAGCTCTAGCAGCCAGGCCCAGTAAAGTCCCTACCCAAGACACTTCCTGCATTTCTTAAATCCACCACCCTAGCTCCAGGGAGGAAGGAAGTTAGTGGGAGTGGAGGCAAACGAACCGGGAGAGGGAAGGAAAAAACTATTTCTGATCTACAGAAAGGTAAAAGGCACTGTAAGGAGCCCTGGCACTGGGGCTGGCTCTAATAGGCTCGTTTCCAGGGACTACATGGGAAGAAAGTCTAAGCAACGTTAGCCACGGTCACTGCAAGGCGTTTTGCAACTCTTTCCTCCAAGGTAGGACTTAAGGTTTCCCTGTACCACAGCCCCTCACTGTTCCAGCACTATTAATGGAGTTACTACCAAAGAACTGTGCTAGGCACCAGAGTTATGATTTACTGATGTGCCTCGGATTCAGGGTCAGTATTAACAGGCAAACATCCATCCTTTTTAACTTCAAATGAAATCATGCTCTGTGTCTCCATTCCCTCCCCCAGAGCCTGCTTTCCCACACCCTTCTTTTCAGCTGCGTCCCAAGATCCTCCTGCTGGAGTTCCCTCTGCTCCCAAAGTAAAAACAGATTGCTGGGACTTCCTATAAGAGAGGACAGAACACATACTACATGTCACATATCACAGCTGACATGCCGTCTACACACAAAGATCGTACCCTGCTGTAAGTGCTTCCGTGCCTGGGCAGAACCCCCACGTGCCAGGCGTGTTCCCACTGCTGAGGGAAAGAGCCCACCACCAAGGAGCCTCAGGCTTTTGGAGCCCTCCTCACACCCCTGAAGCACAGGGCCAGACCCCAGAGCCTCAAAGAAACGCGGAGCGTTTTTTTCTAACAGCCCAGGAAGGGGAACTCAAGAATTTTATAATCTACTCCTTGAGCCCCATAACCTGTTCCACTCAAGCTCCAAATTCTGTAACGTACATTCTGAATCCCATTCCTTCTCCTAAAAGGATCCAACATCAAAAAAAAAAAAAAAAAGGTTCTCGGTCCAAACCAAGTATCCATATTTTATCTGGAATTCTGCCAAATAACCACAAGAGGCTGGTGCGGTCCTATTGCCATGGAGCGGAGCTAGCCCAATCTCACTGAATAAACGATAAGGCTCCATGAATAAGCTGTTATGAAAAGGTACGCCGTTCCTCAGAAGGAGATTTGTCTGTGGTCAGAAAAGCCAGGTTCAAGCCAGGATCCTTCCTAAAAGTTAAACTAAGGAAAGCAGGTCAAAACCGCAATTTTCAAAACTCTTGGGGCTTTACAGTCCACTTTTACCAAGGTATTTTTAAAGACCCTTGTACTGAATAACGCAATAACACCTTCCACGCAACTGTTCAGTTGTTGTTATTTCTAGGAACTAATGCAGGTGATCTTGAATGCACTTGGGCACCAAGGGAGAAAGACAACCTGTGCCTGGCAGATCGATTCACTCCTACTCTGCCCCAGGTACCAAGAAACCAGAAAGACAGTCCGATTTCTGGACACAATTTTCTGCAGTGCCAGGTAGGAGGTCACATGCCCTGAGTGGCCGCAGCTAATTTAAGAGTGATGTAAAAGCTCCTCGGATGGGAATTTTGCTAGAAATTCGGGGAGGCAAGTAACGCGAAGATCAAAGCCTTCTGACCGCAGGCGCCCGGGACTTCCCAGGGCCGTCTCCGGGTCCGGCGGAGTCCGTCCGTCCGGCGTGCACCCACCGGGAAGGGTAAGCAGGCTGGGCGCCCGCCGCGGGGACGTGGCACGCCGGGCGGGCAGAGTCCCACGTCCCGCGGCCCTGGAGCCCCCGGCGGCGCCGAAGTCGCGGCCGCCTCCGGGCTGCGGCCCCGCGCGCGCCCCGCCCGCACCTGCCGCCTCCCGCCGCCCCGCCGCCGGGCACCGGCCATGGCTGCTGCGGCGCTGCCCGCCCGCCGCCCCCGCCGGCGCCGGCTCACTCACGCGGCAGGCAGCGGCGGCGTCTCCATGGCGGCTCCTCTCGGGCTTCAGCACGCAGGCACCGACCGCCGCCGCCAGCACCATTCCAGCCGCGGGCGCCGGCTCTGCCCGCCCGCCCGGCCGCGTCCCATGCGCCCTCACGGCGCGCCACCACCTGCGGCGGCGGCGCCCGCGGCCATGGCCCGCGCTCCGTCAGCCCGCGCGGCTTCGCGCTCGCCCGACTGCGGGGCGGCGGCGGCGGCGCGGCGAGCGGGCGCGCGGCGCGGCCACTTCCGGGTCCGGCGCGGCGGGCGCCGGCGCCGTGACGGGGCGGAGCCGCGGCCTCCCGCGGCGCGCGGACCCTCCCGGCGCGCCCCTTCCTCCCGCCGCTCGCCCGCCTCTGCGGACGGGGAAGCCCGGCCCCGGCGCGCAGCGACGCGCCCCTGCGGCGGCCGCGGGCCCCGAGCCGGGCGCTGCACTCGCGGGGCCGTCCGTGTGGACGCGGTGAGACAGCGCAGCCCTCGCGGCGCGGGGAGCCGCCGGAGGGGACGCGGGCTGCGGGTCTGGGAGGCGCGCGGGGGACGACGTGGACCCCGCTGCTGGGGCGGCCGAGGAGCGGGCAGAGAAACACGTGGCGCCCGCGGGGAGCGGGGGACGCGGCCGTTCTCGAGGCCCCTGCGGAGCTGCGCCCTGCAGGCGGCGCGGGGCCAGGCCTCGGGGGGCGCCGGCGCCCGCGCGCGGTGACCCCACCATGCAAATGAGGCCGAGCGGGGGCGGGACGTAGTAGTGGGAAGGGGCGGGGCGAGCGCAGTCACGTCCCGCTTAGGCCGCTTGGCTGACGACTCCAGAGGTCTAAAATATTTCCCCCAGAGGGCAGGTGCCTAGATGGAACAGAGTGGCCTGTTTTTGACGTTCGGAGATGCCTGCGAGGGGATGATTATCGTGCGTGCGTTTTAAAAGTTTCACACATTATTTTTCAAAAGATGATTGCTGCGTGGGGGTGGGGTAAGAGCAAGTCCAGAGTGTAGCCTCGTGGGGTAAAAACTAAGGATGGAGGGGGGGGGGGGGGCTGAGCCAACGACGTGGAGACAGGTGGACGGATGGGTAATGTACTTCGAGGGTAAAGCCCTTAGGAGTTGCTGAAAGGTCAGGTATAAAAGAGAAAGCGTGGACGAAGGTGATCTTAAAGGAGATGGGGAGGAGGCTGTTTGCTTTATTTGGGGTTTCTGCCGTTGTGATGGTTTTAGTGGGGTTGTGATGCTGGGGAACAAACCCAGGGCTTCCTCCATGCGCAGCAAGTGCTTTAGCAGGACTTTGCACCCCAGCCCTGTTGCTAAGGGATTTCTGATCTGAGCTCAGGGAGGAATTGGAGCTGCCATTTCCTGAGGCTGGGGAGATTGGGAAGGGATATTGGAACTTTTTAGATGTGTTCAATTTGAGATCTCTAGACATCCAAGTGAACATAGTGTAGCTAATGAGGCTTGTGTCTGGCGTAGATGGATGCAGACATGTAGATGGCATGTAAAATCTGTTTGAGACCAAGTGGGTAATGTAGTGACAGATAAAAGGATGGCTGAGAAGTGTTGAAGAAAATTAAGAAAATATGATGAAGAAAATTCAACAAAGAAAATGGAAAAGGAACAGCTGCCAGAGGGGTTGGAGAAGGTCCAGAGGAGGCATCAGGGTAGCCTCGTGAACGACTCCTGGGAAAGAAAATCCCTTCCTGTACCTCAGCATGGCGACTGTGGGTATCCTGCGGGCATTCTTGATCCACAGTGTGTGGGGCATACCCGGGAGTTACTTCTCAGTTATAGTGATGGTTTTGTTCAGAGCCGTAAGAAAACTTCCTGCTTTGTGTAGTTGTAAAAATTGAATAATCTGTGTAATGTATATGGTTCCTACGTGCATAATGGAAGTGAATACATGTTTGTTACCATTATTATTTCTGTGTATTTTATGACCATCAGTTCTGCCTCACTCAGGTAGGCACTGGGGGTAAGTACAAGAGCCAGGACATAACAGTCACTTAAGTTGCACCAAAACTTTGGCCTGACTTCCGTTTGCATGCAACCTGAATGACGAGGGCTGGAGAATTAACCACTTCAGGAGCTCTTTTTTTTTTTTTTTTTTTTGAAAACAGGCAGACAAAACGCTTTTCTTGCATTTGTATCTTTCCACCTGAAATGATAGTGTATGACCAAGTAGATACTAAAATAATGAAGGTATGTCAAGGTGACAAAGTGCTCATACCTCAGACAAGAGTCCCTTTTCACATCCTGTTCCTTTTTTTTTAATGATGTCCCATTTGTAGTTTTCAGACATGAAAGGTGCCTTTTACCAGACAACAGTTCAACCTTGCTTAAAGTTAAATGTTAGCCCCTGAGATCTAGAACCTGTTGTGGGGCGCCAGGTAGGTCTGAAGACAGTACACGCTCCCATCCCGGATCTTTGCCCCCTTGTTTCTTCCAGACAAGAGGGGGAGCTGAAATCACAACTTAAACTCTAAAAATCTAGATCAGGCTTTGATTTAATCAAAGTCTTCACCTAAGAATCTTGAGAAAATTTGAAAATGTTAATCCACTGTGAGCCTTTGTGGGTTTTTTTTTTAAAGACAGTGACAAATAAATTATTGAATTACTGGGCAAAATGAAAAAGAAAAGACAGTGACAGAACTCTTGGCTTTCAGACATCGGCAAACCTTCCGAAGATCAGTAGCAATTTATGAGGGCAAAGTTTCCATTTTCATAGTTAAGTGGGCCAAGTAGCTGCACAAAGCCAGCCCTGGGCCAGGTGCTGCCTCCACACTTAATCCTGTGTCCATTCACAAAAAGAAAAAAAGAAAAAAAAACAGAAAAATGCTTGAAATCCAGCCATGCTGCAAAAGTAGGAGACTCGTTTTCATCCTCTGATGAGCAGCTTACTCCAGGCCACCAAGGAACTGCTGTTTCCATTTCCCTAGGTGGACGGACTAACCAGACTTGGCTGGACACGCAGAGGTGTTTGACCTCTTCCTGCTCAAGGTTTTAACTCCACCTAAACCTTGATTTTTCTTTCTTCCCTCTTTCCTTCTGTTTTTCTTCCTTCTTTCCTTACTTCCTCCTCCAGGCACTGGAGATCAAGCCCAGAGCCTCCAGCATGCTAGGCAAGTGCTCTCACATTAAGTAATATCTATATCCTAATGTTTGGCATTCTTAAGATGAGTCACGTATCCCCAGCGCCAGGTAACAGGTCTTACAAAGAATATCCATTTGTTGTACTGTTGAAAAAGACCAACCATGACAGATTAGGAACCCTAACCAAAAGATAACCTTAGTGACCAGGATATATCATTTGTCAGAAAGGTGGAACCACGTGGATAGAAAAGTCCACGATGATATCTGGTGGCAAAAACTATGTAGGTGGAGTTGGAATGAGATGTGGCAGTAAGGCTAACGATGTGACAGGAACAAATAAATCAGATGACAAGAATCCAAACTCAGAATTGCTCCCATGAAGAGAAGATGTAACCTCACTGAATAATGTAAAACTGTTAGGTTCTACATTTGAAGTTTTTTCAATGTAAAGATAGTAAGTATGAAAAGAGCCTCTCTAATGTAGGTAAGTGAGGGGCGCTAGTATCCCCCCAGGTTTCCAGCTGTTCAGGGGGCTGAGGCAAAGAATCGCTCAAGACCAAGAATTTGTGGCCAGCTTGGGAAACATAGCAAGACCTCCGTAGCACCCCCATTCTACAAAAATAAGGGCTGGAGGAATAGCACAGTGGTTAGAGCGTTTGCCTAGCAAGCACAAGACCTGAGTTTGATTCCCTAGCACCACATAAACCAAGCATGGTTGCTCATACCTGTAATCCCAGGATTCTGGAGATTGAGGCAGGATTGCTGTGAGTTCAAGACCAGCCCGGGCTACACAGTGAGTTCAGAGGCAGCCTGGATTGCAGAAAGAGAACCTGTCTCAAAAATTTAAAAAGTGCAATCTAAAGAAGATGAAGATCAAGGTTGGGCACATAGCTCAGGGATTGCAGTGCTTGCCCCAGCTTTGATCCTCCAGCACCACATACTAGCTGAGTGTGGTGGTGTACAACTGTAATCCCTGGACCCAGTAGGCCGAGAAGGAGGATTGCAGTGAGTTCAAGGCCAGCCTGGCCTGCAGAGCAATACCCTTTCAAAAAATAATAAAATGACATGAAGATGGGGATCTTTGAAAAAGTCTTATTTCCTATCCTACAGAGTTAACCTAAAATGTGTTACTTAAGTGGCTTTATGAATTTTAAATGACTATTTTCCCTTTTTTACTTTTGACTTGAAAGCAGCTTATTATACTTTATCATGAAGCATTTCAGAACAGTCTCTGAGACTTCGCTATTTAGCAAATGGACTTGCTAATACATTAAGGTATTTATTAGAAGTTTTGTGGTGTCAAGTCGGGTGATAGGAATATTCTGCTTCAGACTACTAGAAAATCATTATGGGAAGGAGCTGTTTCCAGTGATCAGTTCACTCTACAAATTCTTGCCTCCTTATTTTTGTATTAAGATACCAACTTCTAGCACAACACACCTGCCTATAATCCTATATCAGAAGTTCCCAAAGACATGAAAGCAAATTATTTGCTGTGAAGTTTAATTGGAAAATCTGTTTGAAGTGGTACAGAAAGTACCCAAAAATAGGTTTCACAGTAACCTCAGGTGTATCAGGTAAGCAGTTTCCTTGTGCTTTTTTAAGGAAAGGAAATTTACTTAATCTATTTTTACTTGTATATACTTATATTGTATCTATTTATGTAGTCTGATGATGTAATGCTATTATAAAATTATCTAGAACTAAATATCTTTCTACACAATCAGCAGTGCTGCCTGTAGCATGGGGACCGGGGAAGGTAGGTAAAAAGCCTTGGTAGTCATGAGAAGCATTATTAGCCCCTGGCCACTCATCTCCGGTTATGCATACATCCACACATACCGAAAAGACTCGTCCACACAGCGTCTGTTTGTCCATCACAGCAGACTGTTTATAGCACAGTTTCTAAGCAAAGTTGTGAAATAAGTTTGTTTCGGCATTCTCCTTTTCCACACTGGCGTTTCCTTTCCGTAGGCGCATCTCTCACCTCGAACCCTTCCCATGTCTGGGTCTCCAGGTGTCTTCTTTCCTTCCCTCGTGGAACCTAGAAATGATCTGATACCAGTTAGCAGAATGATGAGTGGATTTCACATTAGTGTGATGGCTTTTAGGCATGAGGTAACTTCAGATTGGTGTTGTCTTAGCTTGGTAATATCTTCATCCTTAATGGAGGATAGAGAGACTATTGCCTATTGTCTTTACCCCTGCCATGCATTCCGATGCCTTCTGTATTATTTCGATCACAAAATTGTTGGTGATGAGTTGTGATGGGGAAATGTTGTTTTCATCAATAGAAATAACACTTAGGACACTGTGGAAGCAGTGTTTCACTTTGCTAAAGACAGTGCTAAGTACAGGAAATGAAAAGCAGTCCTTCTTCAACCCTAGAACTTTTGAGACCAAACCGCCAGGAGTTTGTAGTACTTGTTCAGATTGTTCACATGGCAGTATAAAAAGATAAGTCTTGAGTTTCCACAGAAATCCTAAAATTTGAGCTCAGTGTAAAAATTTATTTTCGTAGGTATGGGTCCTTTGTCTAAAAATCCTTTCTAGTTCTTAATCTGTTTCTGCTGAGCTTCTGGATTCAGAAATTCATGTTTAATTCAGGATATAAATGCTTCACCAACTCCTAAGGCATCCATATTATTCTTTCTTTTGCCATGTTAAGATCTTGGTAATCACCCAGTCCAAGAAATAGAATTGACTCCCGGCTGCATATGTATAAGAGCTATTCTTTATGGAACTAAAAATGTACCTGAGCAGTGATTTTTGAAGTCTTTGTTAAAAGCCAATTAAAATTAAATTATGAGAAAAAAATTGTAGTCATATGTTTGGATTTAAGCCCATCTTAAGTGTATTGTACTTAGCTATATTGATTTTATTCTATGACAGGGAAAAGGGAAAATACCACTCTATTCTACAATGCAACCACCAACCACACCCCTTAGCTACCTATCCAAATGCCTACTCTAATTTACTGGCTGTGACAGGCTATAAGCTTTATGTATTCATTTAATTTGCTCTCTGTTCATATAAGTTCCAGTGAATCCTCAAGTTTTAATTTGTTCAATCACTGTCCTATCCCAGAGCCTAGGAAGATACCCAACACATATGCATTGAACGAATTAACTGGCATGAAAATATTTACCCCCTATGACATATATTCCAATTCACAGTCATATAGTATATATTTAACTACATCTGTATATGAACTTTTATTCATTTTTACTTTGGGCATATTATAAGCATGTCATGAATAAGGTTCCCAGAAGTAAGAAAAACACAGAAAAATTTTATTTAAGTCAGTCAACCAACATTTATTAAATGCATTCTCTTATGACTTAAAACTAAAATGCCCCCCTAAAGAAGGTGATTGAATCAGTAAGGACTTATTCGTTGATGACTGCATGTGTTGTTAAGAGGTGGAGATTGATTGGAGGGATAGGTCACTGAAGGTGTGGCCTGCAAGGATATATCTGCACTTAGCTCCTCTCTTCACTCTGTTTCCTGGAGGCAATGAGATGAGGACCTGTCCTCTGCCAGGCCACTCGGCCAAGCATTTCCAGCATTTCTAGGCAACCATGCGTGGACTGAGACCTCTGAAACCGTGAGCTAAACAAACCTCTCCTCAAAGTTGTGTTGGGTATTGTATCCCAGTGAGGCAAAAGTGGCAAAGATACCTTCCTTGGTGAATGCAGTGTAGTAGGTGAGTCCCTGTAGTAGATTATGGCTACCCTGAAACCTTACAGCAAGGGCTCAGCCTGTAAGATACTGCAATTAACAGCACAAAAGAAATCCAACATACTCAAAAAACTAGTTAACAAAACATTAGACACCAGAGTCCTCAACAGTAAATACTGGCTTTAATGCTTTAGAAAAATAAAGGAATGTAGTTGGAAAAGGGAACATGTTTAGTGGAGAATAAAGCAAGATTTTCAACAAATGACTCCAAAAATGAAAAATAAAGCTGAAATTTAATGTTAAATTAGATCCCATGTTTCTTTGAATGGATTTTAGACTATAGAGCAAGTAGATAATTATTGGGAAAGTGTATGTGTGTCTCCAGGTTGTAGGATAAATGCCACTGTACAACTTTTAACCTGGCATAGGACAGCAAAATGAAAAGCTGGAAGTGAGGGTTGGCAAACGATGACAAGGGTTCACATGTGTGCCAGGAGACACTCAGCACAGTGGAGTGTAGATGAAACAGGCCAGGGAGGAAAGGTGGCTAACAGCAGAATGTCCCCGTGGACCAGGCGTGAAAACATTGGAGATAAAACTGATAAAACCAAAATCACATGGGATAGGTGAGGATGTGTTCTTAGGCCTGGAGACTTTACAGTCACAGCAAGACATTCCAGTAAAATTCCCAGCAGGAAGGTATGGATAAGTCAGGACAGGACACCTGGTACAAAGATGTAATCACTCTCATAAAGTTGCTGGCCCCTGTAGAAACTGGTAATGCAACTTTCTGTGGTGAGCTACCGTGTTATTCAATAAAAACCTCCCTCACGGTCTGTACATTTCTGTTCAGCAGTTGACATTCTGTTGTGACTTTCTCAACTGTTAATTTCTTGATTGGGTGACTAATACATGATTACATTCTCACATTGATTTCTTCTGCCAGTCTCCTCCACATTAGGCGTGTACTCTTTCAGGCATCTCCCTGTGCAGCAGCACAAGGGAGCAGTGCATCAGGAACGACCCGGGTTTGTGTGGATTTGTTTCAGGTAGGTGGAATCTTGCAGCATGGCACCCTCCGCCGTTAGCAGCTGCTGAGGAAGCCTTGCTGACAATTTGCCGGAGCTGCAGGGAGTCGAGACAGGCAGAGCTCAGCCACCAGTTGCCAATACATCCAGAATTTAAAGTGATACAAATTCCAGGGACGATTATAAGCATCGAAAGGAAGGTTGATTAATGCATTAAGTGAAATAAATACTACACGGTCGGGTGGGGCTCTGTGGCCTCTTGGTACCACAGACAACGTCCTCCCTTACCAAAGCACACACGCTCTTTTGGAAATTTTATTTTACTTATTTTAACCCTGGGGAACAAGACTCAAAGCCTTCCCTAAATGCCTATTCTGATTTATTGATTTATCAATCTTCCCAGTATAGGTTTGGGTTTTTTTTTAATAGATGTTACAATGCTAAAAATCCTTAGTATTACCAGCTTCTCTTTCTCATATCTTTAGTCTGTACTATTTGTTTCTGTGATTTTTCCTTTCAGTTACCTTATAAGAAGACCTTGAATGAAAGCTCAGGAAACCTGAGTTGTGGTGGGTATCTGCGTACCCTATGTTGGTCAAAAGGTACAGAAATTTTATTCTTTTTGTGTGTAGTTTCTGATTAAACCTTCTGAAAGCCATAGTAATTTACATGCCTACTTATAAAAATGATTTACTTTAAAGCAGGTTTAAATATTGCAGCAATAGGCATTTTATTTAGCACAATCCATTTTTAAGTTCTAACTGTGGGAAGCTATATGAGTTCATAATTACAGTTTATTTGAATGTGTAGTATTTTTGGAACACTGAAGTACCATACTTTGGGGGGTGGAATGAAAATAATTTGTGTATTTTTAAATGACCTAAGTTTTCTTTTAAATTTCAGTGTCTGATAATTTTAATATTCTTTGGTTTTGTTTTGTATTATAAGCGATGAATAAAAATATCTTTATACAATGGAAGCTTATTAATGTGAATTTTATAAATCCATATCATGTGATTACTATTTTGGTCATTGTGGTAATTAAATCCTCTTCAAGAAGTGATTCTCTTGCATGGAATTCTATGCCAAATGAGTTTTACAAGTATGTGGGGGTGTTCTTCATTATCTGTATCTTATTGGTAATTATTTATCATCAAATTCTTAGAACAGTGGCTACAGCCACTCTGCAAACTCACCCAGTCCATTCATCTAATTGCAAATGGGGGAGTGACAAATTTTAAAGACATTTCAGGAACACACCAGAACTTTCTCCAGTAACTCATCACACAGTTTTACAGTCATTTTCCAAGATTCAGTACTTAGCACCTTGTTTGCTGTGTAGGCAGATTTAAAAAAAAATAATAACCTGCCAGGAACAGCTTGCCCACCCAAGGAAATTTTAGGTATATAAGTAAAATTATACAGGAATATGATTCATGTGTGAAAAGATAATGTGGGGGTGGGATTATCCCAGCAATCCTTTCTGGAAGAGACATAACTTGATCTGGACTTTGGGAGACCTACAAGATTGAGATTAGTAGAGAAGGAAGTAAGCCAGGTTTTTTTTAAGTAGGAAAGGAACAAAAAAGTAGTGGACTTGGCAGATTAAAAAAAAAAAATAGGTTGACTCTAACTGGAATTGAAATAGTGGATGAAGTTAGATATCTAAGACAAGATGATTTTCCCAAAATTGCCCAAGATTTGAGTAAGAGATGGTTTCCAGTTGATCTAATAAGGTAACAAAAAAAAAAAAAAAATCACTGCAGTTTTGTTTTTCTCCAGTGGAGATTAAACCCAGTGCTCTTACATACGCTAGAAAAATGTTCCATGAGCTACACTCCTCGCCCTTTTGATTTTTTAATTTCAAGACTGAGTCTCCTTGAATTTCCCAGGCTGATCTCAAATTTGCAACCCTCCTGCCTCAGCCTTCTGCACAGCTGGAATTACAGGTGTATACCATCATACCCAGCACCACTGAGACTTTTTAACTAGGGAGTGAGATAAACATTGCTTCATGAGACTTTTCTGGCTGAGTGGACAGGCTCTATTGGAATTTGGGAGATTTTTAGAAGGAAAGGCATTGGCTAACTAGTTATACATGTAGCCAAACATTTTTTTTAAAAAAATAGAAAAGTACTCTTATGACACAGTGATACCATTTCTAGAAATTTGTCCTAAAAAAGTAATCACAGATGTACATGAATCAGCTACCAGAATATTTAATACACCCTATTTATATAACAATAAATTGGAAACCCAAATAGATAAATAGGTTTCTGGTTAACTGTTGTATTGCTAATATCCCTGCACAGTGGGCAACACCACAAGTTGTACTGAGAATATTTAGTGTCATGCAATGACAACATTGTTGAAAGAGAAAAGCAAGTTACAAAATACATAGTGTGATACTGAATATCTCGTGTGTGTGTGTTTGAGCACCTCTGTGCTCAGCATTTGAATTCTAGAACCTCCTCCACCCTTAGGGTCAGTAAATTATCCACTCCAGTTTTTCATTATCATGTGTGAAGAATGGAACTAATAATAGTTGGCCTACCTACATCTTAAGACTTACTGGGAATGTCAAACTATATCATAGAAGCAGAATTAGTTTGCAAAATTAAAAAGTGTCTCAGTAATATATTATCAAATACACCAGGGACCCAAACACCAAATGCCTGCAGGAGGCCAGAAAGGTAACCATCAAAGTAGGTATCAGTATTTTAAGATGATAGACAGCAGGTGGTATCTGACCCTCCTGTTGGTGCACTACCAGGAAAGCTGGCCTTGGAGTGTTCGTCATCCCAGAGAGAGGGAGCAGCACTGCCTGTGCCATCTTTAAAGGCAGACCTCAAAGCTAGGTCTGATATTTCAAGGGAAACCAGAAATTCTGATTTTTATTTTAGAAATCTCTTAATTTTCCAGTGATGACAGCTGATTTAAATATCAAAGAGCACGGAGACCAATGATGTGCAAGTGGAACTAATAACGAATGAGGGTTGTACTCAGTCCCCAGGACACCAGGTCGTACTTCTAGACGGGGCTGTGTGGACCTTGAAGTGACCCTCACTTTCATCTCTGTGGTCTCAGAACGTGATCTGCTGTCTGACACATTTGCCACTTAATAAATGCTGGTAAAACAGATTGAAAGACTGTTTCAGGAGGAGAAGGTTCCACAACCCAACACTGGCTCCTGTGGAAGAGTTCTTTACACGCGTAAGTGGAGTTGTTGTAATTATTCCTTTTATATATTTCCAGTGGGTCAAATTAAAGACGTAGCAGAATGTTACAAACAAAAAAAGATATGAAATGGAAGAGTAACGCAAGCAGAGATGAATAAGTCAAATAAACCAGGAGATGTTTGGTTATCTTGGGTGCCACTCTAATCCCCTGTGATGAGGTTAGGTGGGTCTGGTGGAAGAGTGTGGATTTCACTAGGAGGAAGACAGGAAGAGGCACCTCTCTTAGGAGCAGTGGGTGCCTGCTTGGGGGACCAGGCTTTCAAGAAGGAATTCCTTAAGATGTGAATCTCAGGTTAACTCAGCAACCTCAGTTGAGTGCTCACTGTGGAATGCATCAACAGACAAAAGTCCTAGAATGAGCGGAGCTTAGCATTTTAGCTAAAAAGACAGATGATAGACATAATTAGAAGTAATAATAAATTACATAGCATGTTAGAAAGTGTGTTGTCTGGGGCTGGAGGACTGGCTCAGCAGGTAAAGCGCGCATCTAGCAAGCACTAAGTCAAGCGCTAAGTACTCAAATTCATTTCCTCAGCAGCACATAAGCCAGGCGTGATAATCCCAGCACTCGGGAGGCTGAGGCGGGAGGATTGCCATGAGTCAAAGGCCAGCCTGGGCTCCATAGTGAGTTCAGGACCAGCCTGGCCTACAGAGCGAGACCCTGTCTCAAAAAAACAAAACAAAGCAAAGCACCCATGAGTTATGGGATGTAAACTGGAAATTGTAGAAGTTGTGTGAATCAGTTGTCACTGTGAGAGAATGCCCGAGGCGATTCAGTTTAAAGGAGAAACGGTTTCCTCTGGCTCGTGTTTTCAGAGCTTTCAGCCCCTGTTGCTTGGCCCTATTATGTTTTGGGTCCTGAGCGAAATTTGTGGAGGGAAGCATTGGTACACTGTCTGCTCACCTGATGGCAGCCTGGAAGTAAAGGGGAAGGAAGGAAGCACCAGGGACCCAGGATTACCTGGGCTACAGAGTGAGACCCTGTCTCAAAAAAAAAAAAAAAAAAAAAGCGTGTTGGTCCATTTTATTTGCCAGTTGGTTAGGATATATGCCTTAGTTCATCAAACATGAATGTAGCTGGGCATAGTGGTACATACCATAATTCCAGCCACTCTGGAGACTGAGGCAGGGCAGCACTGAAGCCCAGGAGCTCAAACCTGGCATGGACAACACGGTGAGATGCTACCACAGACAACCAACCAACCCACAAACGTAGGTGGTGGAGTGAGGGTTATCTTACCTAACCAGAGGGGACCTCAGCCAATAAGCTGAAAGAATTTACCACGTGGTGGGAGGGTTGGGAGAGTGGGAAGGGGAAAGAGATGTGATGTATAAATAATAATTTATATATACATATATATGGAGCTATGGAAAAGACTGTAAGCTGAGGCACTCAACTAAAAGTCTAAGAGTTGAGTTCTGTAACTACTGATGCTACTGGACCATCATGTAATACAAATAAACCATTCTCCCTCAAGAAAAGAAAAAGAAAGGAAGAAAGAAAACTTGGAATAGCTGTGGCTTCCCTAAAAGGATGGATCACTGTGCCTATGCACTATGGCTTTAGCTTGTTCCTGGAAGTCCCAGACTGCCCTTCCTGACAGCCTACCTGGTGGGTTTTAGTCTTGTGAAACAGGCCCACACCATTGCATATGCCAATTCCTTGCAAAATAGCCAGTGTCCTTCCGGTTGTGGCTCTCCAGTAGATCGCTGACTAACAGAGAAGGTGACAGCGTTAAGGAGCTAGGCACAACGCGGAGCCGGAGCAGGCTGCAGTAGGGAGTAGAAGGGTGAGCTTCGGTTTCACTGAGCGTGGGAATTTGAGCCTCGAGATAAAAGACAGGAGCGGAGCTCAGTCCCCGTAGGACTCTGAAGGGACTTCGGGTTTTGCTCTGAGAAAGCTGCAACTCCGGCAGCGTGCTTCTCCGCGCAGCGAAGTAACCTAGCTTGCGTGTTCTTGTGATTTCGAAGAGCCCCGCTGTGTCAAGAACACCCCGCGGGCTGTGCCCACGCGGGAAGGAGCAGAAGCCGGGAAACCCGGTGCGGTGTTGGAATGACCCGGCGCCCGGTGACGGCCACGCAGACGCCAGTCGTGAAGACAAGCCTGACAGGTGGGAGCACCTGCGCGAGCCACAGGAGGCCCCAGGACTTGGAACATCCCTGCTCGGGAGACGAGGGGACAGGCAGTCCGCACTGTATGGTGCGGGTATGAATGTTGTCGTCGTGTGCAGAGGTGTGGAACTAGAAGATGGCTCAACCGAGGCCACGTGTGGGGGCACACACCTGCAATCCCTACACTCTGTGGGGCTGAGGCAGGATTGCCAAATCTGGGCAATGTCCTGCCTCAAAATAAAAAATGACAAAAATGTTGGGGATGTAGCAGAGACCTTGGGTTGTTTTGTGTTTGGTTCTCAGTAGGACAAAAAAACCTGCCTAACCTATTGGGGAGTTTCCAGAGCATCCAGGAGTCAATCTAAGGACAATAAGGAGCAAGCCCTGCTGTGTGCATTCTCGGTGCTTTTCCAAGTATTCTCCACGCATCGTGTAAAATCTTATTTTGTCCTTGTATTGCTAAGTATTGCAATAATAACAAATCAGCCCGTTAGTTCATGATCCAGGCCCCACGCCATTCCTCAGCCTGCCGGCTGGCAGTTTTCCATGGGAAGGTTCATGGCTGCACCGCGTGGCGGCTGCCGGAGTCCCTCAGGTGGTTGCACTCCCTTGGCAAACCAGGTGCGGCTGGCTAGTCCCGCCTGCAGGGCTGAGACTGAGTGAGAAGAATCCCACGGCAAAGTCGTGCTTCTTCAGGCTTGCTGCGTTCCAATAAAAACTGGGGGAAAGCAGCGGGCAAGGGAGTACAAGACTGGGTATATCTGCTCCTACCAAATATCTGTGTGCTCCGGCCCAAGCAGGCCACGTGGCCAAGCCAAAAGCCCGGGCAGAAAGGGGCTCCACTGGAGCACGGGCGCAGGGACGCAGGCGTCTTTAAGTTCAACAGTACTGGAGCGATCATTAGTCCTTATTTAAAAAAAAAAAAAACTGTCAAGTAGAGGCTATTAATGTCTCTTTTTTTTAGGTAAAGAACTAGAGTCCAGGGGGTGCTAAGTAACCCCTAAGGAGCCAAAATCCACATTGGGAGGCCCACACCGTGGCTCCAAAGTGTGGCTCCGGACTATGCGCCTAAGCACTGGGCTAGCCAGAGAGAAAGCAGCGAGAACGAGTGACCAGAGAGGTGACAGGGGAGCCCCGAGCCAGCCGCGGGGGGCGGCCCGGCGCAGCCTGTCATCCCAGCGCTCCAGGAGGATGAGGCAGGAGAATGACAGCCTTGAAGCCAGCCTAAGCACCTTAGTGACTTAGTGAGACCCTGTTTCAAACTAAAATGAAAAGGCTGGTGGTGTAGCTCAGCGCGAAGGCCCAGGGTGCAATCCCCAGTTCGGACTAGAGGGGGGTGCAGCCCCGGGTGGACCTCAAATACGGCCCAAGTGCTGCCCTCTGGTGAGGACAGCCCGCGGGAGCCGAGCGTGGACTGGGGCAGGTGCAGGACCCGTGGGCTGAAAGGCCTGGAAAAGCGAGACAGGAGAGTGTCAGCATCAGTCGTGGGCTGGGGGGGGGGGGGACCCTGAGCCCTGCCCCACCGCGTGGCCCGGGGCAGCAGAGGCAGGTCAGGGAGCAACCAGGGAGTTGCCAAGGCCACGGCCACGCTGCGTCCCGGACACCGGGGACCAGCTCTGCAGCCGCTGCCCTGGCACCGCGGCCATCGTGGCAGAAATAACACTCGGCATTCCCCTTCCCCAGAGGGTGCGGGTGTGTGTGGAAACCGGGAATAGGGAGCGCTGAAATAACAGCGCACATCTTTGAGCAGCCTCGAGTGTATTTATAGATACCGAGCACACGAAATCCGCCCACACCGCACACCCTCTCCCCAGGAATCCGGAAGGAGGGAGTCGAGCGCTCAGTGAAGGGCTGGGCGTGGGAACCTCGCAAATCCTTCGTGGTACCCGACCCGAGCTACCAGAAGGGCAAGGTGAAACATCGGAATTGCTGTGAATGGAAAGATTGTGCTGCTCTCAGACGTGGGCGCCGATGTCATGGGAATCTCTCGGGGTCAACACGGTGTGACCTCCCGCGAATGGGTGGGTGACACGGTGACAGTGCTGGGAACACGCTGCTTTTCGTCCATACAGGTCTCAACTCTCTTGGTTTTCACAGCGCGGTGTTTTGCTTTTCTAGTCAAGAAAATGTTTAAGCCCAGCCTTGGGTCACAAGCATGTATCCCACTACTCAGGAGGCTGAGGCAGGAGGATCTAAAGTTCAAAGACAGTATAGGTAACTTAGCAAGACCCTGCCTCAAAAATAAATAAATAAATAGGAATGGGCAGTCCTCGGGAGAATCTCAAGTTCAAGCCTAGCTTGGGGCAACTTAGTGACTCAGCAAGGCTCTGTTTCAAAACGAAAAATAAAAAGGGCTGGAGAGGGCTGGAGGGATAGCTCACGTTTAATGGGCTTGCCAGTAAGCGCTAAGTACCTGAGTTCGAGTCCCCAGCACCACATAAGCTGGGCTTGGTGGTGCACACCTGTCATCCCAGTATGCGGAAGGCTGAGCTGGAAGATTGCCATGAGTCCGAGACCAGCCTGGGCTACATAGTGAGTCCAAGACCAGCCTGAGCTACATAGTGAGTCCAAGACCAGCCTGGACTACAGAACCAGACCATGCCTCAAAAAAAAAAAAAAAAAAAAAAAAAAAAAAAAAAAAAAAAAAAAAAAAAAATTAAAAAATCACAAAAAGCTGGGAATAGAGCTCAGTTGTGAATGCTCTGGGTTCATTCTCTAGTACCTCAAAATATTGGGAGTGGGGAGGAATGTGGGAGAAGAATAGGTCAGGGCCCCCAGAGGTCCATCCCCTGTAATACCCACACACCCACATACATACACACACACACAAAGGAAAAAGTGATAAAAGAAAAAAAAACTTTATCATAAAAAGATACAAAGCTGTCTGGCTTTCAATATGAAGCCGAGAGGACACTGAGGAGCAGTCAGAGGTACAAGAACTTCACCAGAGAGGGATTGAGTCCCTACTCCTACAATTTGAGAATGAAATCACCAAAATCTAATCAGTAATAGTCTCCAGGTGTGGAAAGCCAGGTCCCTGGCAGCCTTTTGACTTTCCATCTTTAGGGTCAATGGAGACATACATAATTTACCAGAGAAGTCATCACATTGTTTGAGGAAGAAAAAAGATGTTTAAAAAATGGAAAAAAAAAAAAGTGACTGTGAAACCCAGGCTTAGAACAGATAGTGCAAAAGACCGAGGGTATGTGCTGCCCTGTCGCCAGTTTGGGAAGTGCAAAGAACAGACAGGATTGGCAGAGCCCCCGCAATGCTGCGTGTGGGCACAGCGCAGGCTCGCGTTGGCTCCTCTGGACTCAGGAGGCTTCCGATTTTAGTGTCTCCAACAGCCCCTGAGCGAGACAGCGAACTCATGAAAAATAAACTACAGCTTCTGGCCTTGGGATCATGTGAGCCTCTCTTCGCTTTCCAGCAACTGAAATACATGCTCCTGTTTCCTGGAACTAGCTTCTTGGGTTCATTTTCGCTTGTTTCGGTCTCACCCCTGTTTGGCGCTTGGACTTTAGTTTTTTACTTTTAGTCTCTTACATCTGATTTCCCAGGAGGCAAAAAGAAATGACAGATTAACCATGTTTTCTGTTGGGATGGGACGTTATCATGACTCACGCCGCGGGGGTTCTAACTTCACAGAGCTCGCTGACAAGCCGGAGCCTCGCCTTCTGGGAGCTGTTAAATCCTCCTTGAGCTATAAACCATCCTTTCTCTTTTAACGTGACTTCCAATTGATTTCTCTTGTAGCATAAGAAGAACAGCAACAGGATGAAATCCACCCTTTCTTCCTTCAGAATGATCAACGAGCTACTCTACACATGGCTAAATTGTCTGTGTCTGTGATGTCCTGTGACATCACGTAACCAGGCTGAAGCTACCTCCATTGTCACAGAGAAGGGAGGTGCTGGTGTTGCTGGGCCTCAGGTCTGTCAAAGTTCCTAAGAGATTTTTCTTCTTTCCTTTTGAATCATGGCATGGAACTAACAGAATGCTCTGAGGGGAGATCTTATATCTATTGTCTGGAACACAGGAATTGAGAGAAATAAAACAAGTGGAATTTATGAGAGTCACGTGTTGAAAGGAGGCAAGAGGAAGTGAGGTCAGAGTAGATTTTCTTCCCTTTATTTCCGCTCCAGCAGAAGGACTCTGTATAGACCACTTCCCTACCTGCCCGCCCATCGGCACTGCTCAACCAGGGCAGCGCTGGGGAAGGGGAGTAGGCCAGGAAAAAGCTTGGTGAATTTGGCCAAAATCAAGGAATATATTCATTTTTTTTTTTAATGAATTGCTTCTGGGAATCATTTCCTTTGTCACATCAACAAGGGATGGTTGTCACCACATACAGTGCCCCCTGCTGGGCAGAGCGAAGACTGTGAAAGTTCGGGTGTTACCTACAATAACCAAAACATGGGCAGAACTGTTGTAGGAGTACTGGGGATGTCAGAGGAGGAAGAGATCGCTCTAGGTTAAGAACAGCAGGGAATGGGTGGTGAGGCGATGGCTTCACAGTCCTCCAAGGATGAGTAGGATGACCACAGCGAAGATGAGAGATAACTGCTTCTGTGCTGGGCCACTTGTCCCCCTCTCTCTGAGGATTTGAGGAACTAGCCTCAGTCTGACTCAACTGTCTTCTAGCATGGGATACAGGTGTGAGTTAGACTTTGGCTAATATTTGACTATTTGCTGAGATTTCTCTCACCCATCACTTCAGGAAACTTTTTTGTTTGTTGGTCTGGCCCTTGTCTACTTCTTCCTATTTATCCTCTGTAAGTTGATAGTGAAGTCAGCGCATCTCATAAAAGTGCATTTGTCCGCCATTGCTAAGCATCTGTTGTATGCAAACCTCTCCATGGCCTAGGGGTTTGGGACAGGCCCTCTCACACACAGGCCTCTGGGCCAGCTGATCCAGCCCGGATTCCACTCCGCTGGGGGCTCTTCCTCCTCCAGCTTTTGTACAATCTCAGGCACTCTGCATCGTTCTCATGGCTTTCAGGTGGCATCCTGATTCTTGAATTTGTCTCTGCCACCTCCCAAACATGGCGGACAATGAAAAAAGGCACAGATAAATATTAGAGAAATCAACACAAAACCCACAAGGCTTTTTAGAACCTTGTTTCGTGTTGAAATAAATGTTCTCAAGATAACAAGTCAAACCATAAGGAACAGATCATCTGAATTCTAATCCACAAGGTTTAAATACATGATATAATTACCATTCTTGTGTAATAAAAGTAATGGTGAGGGTTTCAGTAATAGCTCATTAAATAAAGGTGTTATCTAAGAAATTGGTAAAATTCCAGTATGACAAGATCACAACCTCTGTACTTTTTTCTGAAGGTATGTATTTGTTAATAATTTTTAAAAATCCAGAGGGAACTATTAGCCTTCCTAGAAAGTCTTTTCAAGCACTCTTGAAATTCCATAACAGCATTTTATTTGCATAGAAATGATGAACTCATTGAAAACAATTTAAATCTGTTAAAATAGGTCCAAGGGACCAAGAGGACGGCAAGTTCAAGGCCAACCTGGGCAACTTAAGATTTTGCCTCAAAATAAAAACACAGAGACTCATGACGTAGCACAGTGGTAGAGTGCTTGCTTAGTATGCGTAAGAGCCCGGGTGCAATCCCTAGTTCTGTGAAAAGAAGGAAAGAATAAAAAAATAAAGAGAAAGAAGTTTTGAGAGAAATTCTCATTGAAAATATGAGCTCATATTCTAAAAGAGCTTTAAAATACAAACTTACAGATCTCAGAAAGTTTATAAATCAAACTTTCACTAATTCACATGACTTTTTCAGATAATTCCTCTGAATTAGACTTTTTACTCTCTTAAGCAATTTTGCCCGCCTACTGATGACTTTTCAAAAGGCATTTGAAGAAGGATCGCAAATGGAGAATTTAAATATTTTAACTAAAGTCAGCATAGTCCAACTCAGCTGCACATGGTGGGACCATAGTCTACCATACTAGCCAAAAAGGAGGGACATGAGATTGCGGATTTGAACCCCACTCCCAGCCCCCTACCTTATCCTGGCTTTTAGATGTTATGACACTTCCTCCATAGACCTTATGTGGTCAAAAATTCCCTCTCCCAACAGGTGGGCTGAATCAATTACCCCACTGGGCTAATTTCCAGCCTTGAATCCTCCCACAATCCCAGACCGTAAGAGACCCAATACCTGTTCCAGTTGGAGCTAAGAGCCTTCAGCACTGAGCTTCCCACTTTATGGAGTATATTTTCCCTTTAATAAATCTTTGCCTGACTTAAAAGAGGAGGAGCTGGAGGAATGGCACAGCAGTTTAAGCACTTGCCTGGCAAGTACAAGGCCCTGAGTTCAATTCCACAGTGCCACATAAAGCTGGGCGTGGTGGCGCATGCCTGTAATCCCAAGAATGAGGCAGGAGGATTGCTAGTCCAAGGTAGCCCAGGCTAGATAGTGAGTTCAGGATGAGCCTGGGCTACAGAGTGAGACCCTGTCTCAAAAAAAGAGAAAAGAGGAAATTAAAAAAAAGAAGTGGAGGACATATGAGAAAAACAAAAACACAGCAGTATTATCCTTGCATAAGTGTCCTGCCTATATCTTAAAATAAATCTCCCTTTATGGGAAGCAGGTGAAATGTTCCTGTTTGTTTTTTAGAGAACATGGTTCCTCTTTGATAGTTCAGTGAGAGTCTCATGAGGCAAACGGGTGAGTGTGAAAAACACATGTGTTTGCTGTGCTAGTCACCCGCTTCAAGCAATCCATGCCTCCGATTACTGCTATAATTCCAATTTCTGACCAAAATAGATCTGTTAGCCTGCAGTAGACCTGGTGCCTTACATTGTTGCCCATGAATAGCACTTTTAAACTGCCATATAGTTAACTTTATAGCAATGAACTCCTTGTGACCCTGTGTATCTTTATAAATTGAAAAATTAAGTATATTTCTCTCTGTTTTCTTGTCTAAGCATTCACTCACTCTCTCCTTCTTTTCTCTGTCACAATTTCTCTTACCAAACCTCCCTCCTCTCCACTTTCCCAGTCGCTTCTAGCCTCAATCAAAACCCTTAAGCTTTCAGACTTGCCAAGAGGCCCGGCTGATGTCCGTCTGTCCCAGTTCTGAAAGGCTCTGCCAAGTATTTCAAGTGAGCTCGGCCTTTAATCAAGCCAATCAGGCGAGGCTGAGCCATCCGAGTCCACAGCTTGCTCATGAGCTAGACAGTGTGGGCCGGGAGCGGAGGCTGGAACAGAACGCTCCGGGCTCCACTCCAGCCCGTCGTCCCTCTGTCACCTCTTTAACCAAGAATTTTTTCTTCAATTCCCACTTCAGTGACTAGTTTTTCAACACTCTCCTTCCTCCACAGTAATTTTCACGGTTTCTGGGTGCTTCTCAATGGATTTCATCCTATCCTGGAGTATTGTTACAAAAGCATCGAAAGACTTTCTCCAAATTATAAAATCCTAAAATTGAATTTTTTAGAGTTTGCTGTCCACCCTTCAGGGAGGAGAGGCAAGAGCCCAAGTGCCCCTCCCTCGCTGAGAAACACCGGCCCAACCATACAACTCACTTACTGAACCCACTAAAATTGGAGAAGAAATCCTGAGTAGTCAGTCATTCCTGCTTGCAGATGTTCCAGATCGCAGTAACCAAATGTGGGAATAAAATTTTTGCAGGTGTTACTAGGACCTTCCAAAAAAGACGTTAGATTTTGCACCCACTAAAAACCAGTGGCCCAGGATAACCCCTGTGCTTCCAACTGAGCTGAAGAGAATTTTGAGAGCTGGTTCACTAGTCCACGCAATAATTCTGCCTTCCATCCCTTTCCCATACTATGTGGGTCTGCGTTGTAGTTTGCATACTAAATTGGCATTCCTGGGGGGAAAACATGAGACACACAAGGTGTTGACTGACTAATGGTTAAAACTGAACACACTGGAGCCTTATGATGGCCTTGCATTCTGTTAGCATTGCTCTGACCTGGGGTACATGGGTCTTTGTAAAATTGAAGGTTTTTGTGTTTTCCCCAATTCCTAGGATTTGTCTGTGCATGTCAAATACATAAATATTAAAGTTTATACATGATTTGTATTTGTAGAACTGTATTTTGCCTTTTAATTATTAATATGAGAGAAGCATATCAGTAGCGTTGTCTTCTTACTAAAAATCCATTATCAAGATCTCTCAATAACCCTTACTGCCCTCCTGTGGAGCATGGCAGTATTCTCTCTCTCTCTCTCTCTCTCTCTCTCTCTCTTTCTGTGTGTGTGTGTGGGGGGGGGTCTTCCCCTCTGTCTCTCTGTTCCTCTCTCGTTCTCTCTGAGCTGACGAAATCTAGAAATTAGAAGTCTTGTCCAAGTGAAACAGTGCAACATTGCTGAACTGAAAACAGAATTGCAACATGATCTAAAACGTCTTCCTCGTCTTTTAGAAGAACACATAGTTTGGCTGAATGCATACAGCTTCAGGAATATTAATTCCAGAGAAATTTTTCTTTAAGGAATGACTGTGGGAGTTGTTACCCAGGAAAAAAATGCCTAAATAAGTATATGTGGAAAATGTCAGAAATATAAAGCATTGCCTAGCAAGCTCAGGGGCCTTGGTTCTGTTCTCTAGCATCACATGATCGGATCTTGGCAATGTACACTTGTCATCCCAGCACCCAGGAGCCTGAGGCAGGAGGGTTGCCATGAGTTCCAAGCCAGCCTGGGCTCCATAGTGAGCTGAGGACCAGCCTGGACTACAGGATAAGACACTTTGTCTCCAAAACAGAAAGGAAGAAAGAAAGAAAGAAAGAAAGAAAGAAAGAAAGAAAGAAAGAAAGAATGTATTAATAGCTTTCAGTATTATGGAGAGTTGGCTAACAGTTCTGGTGTGCAGAACCACTTCAGGGTAGGGAAAGGAAGATGAGATCTATTTCTAAATCTATTTTATTCCCTTGGGAATGTAATGGCCTCTTGAAACATATTGGATACTCAATTACTGACCCTCACTTCTTTGCCAGTGATGCGTTTCTGGCACTGAGGTGCAATGTACTTGGCCTTGCAGGAATGCTACTTCTTGGCCTCTGAGTGTAAACGGCCACTTCCTTCATGGGAATCAGTGATGCTTTATAGCAATGCTCTCTCCGGCCTAGTACTACATCACTTTGTGTGTGTGTCTGTGTGTGTCTGTGTGCCTGTGTGTGTCTACATGGAGGTGTGTGTGTGTGTCTGTGTGGAGGTGTGTGTCTGTGTGTGTCTGTGGAGCGGGGAGTGGTGGATGGGTGTGGGTGGTCCTGGGAATTGAGTCCACGGCCTTCCCACTGAGCTACATTCCCAGCTCATTTTTATTTTTTATTTGGAGGCAGTGTCTGCCTAAATTGCCCAGTCTGGGCTCCAACTTGCAATCCTCCTGCATCAGCAGTGTAGGATTACAGGCCTAGCCCACACGGGGCCGGGCTGCCATATATCACTTTTTAAAAAATATTTCATTGTGGGCATAGGTGCAAATTCAATACATTTACTTCCTGAAGACAGTCCCTTTGGGGGCGTAAATGTGATATTTTGCAGGTGAAATGTTTTAACGGGGCACGTGAACTTCTCAGGGCCACGTTTATGGAATTATCTGTCTGTATGGACAGCCATACCTTAGTATACCAGAGGCCTCCCAACATTTCAGCTAGCCACTCAGCGCTTCTGCATTTTCATTTAGAACTGCGTTTTAGGGGTGAAACGCCCTGACATAGATCACTTCCCCCATCTTCGTGCCAGATTGCTGACACGGGCCCTACCACGCTGGAAGGGAACACACGTGGATCAATGTGCCCAAATTCGCTGACTCTTTGTGAAATTGAATGGGTGCTCCCCATAAACAGAAAAAGGAAAATTTTCAAAATGCCTAAAATCCCATCACCACACAAAAAGAAAAAAGAAAAGAAAAGAAAAGAAAAGAAAAAAGGAAAACATTCCTGGAGAGCAACTGGTTTCAGGACCCCTTCCAGTTGCTGTTTTCAAAATAAACCACCTGTTTTGAAAAAAAACAAAAAAAACCAAACCTTGATATCAAGGTGATCAATATCTTCCAGGTGTATCTCTATGCAAATACATGCGTTTGTCATCAAGTGTGTATTATGTAAGTGAAGTCACGTAGTACAGTCTTCTGAAAGCCACTTCCTTCCGTGAGTTTTCTGAGGGCAGCAGGAGCCCTTCTGGCCCATGTTTTTAGCTACATCGCTGTTCTTCGGCCACAGTGCCTTCCAGAACGTGGGCATTGTTACTCAGTGAGCTGCTTCTGCCTTTCCGCCTGGGATTCTCAGAGTCACAACGGATGCCCTCCCGGTCCATCTGCTCTGACTTACTCGGTTATTTCTTTTGTAGGAATCCCTATATGCAGGGAGTTGATCGTGTTTACGCACATTGACAAACTATCTTCTAGAAATACTGTCCCAGTCTACATGTCCACCAACAAGCCGTGAAGGGATCTGGTTCCTGCAAATGCCTCCAATTCTAAATGGTATTAATCTTGTAATACCTGCCAGTTGGACAAGAAGTGCCATTTCAATGACATTTTCAACATTGCTTGGCTGGTCTCTGTTCCTCCTACAGCTGAACATTCCGTGGGCTTACTGGTCATTTGATAACATCTTTGCTAAAGTTCCTGTTTATATTTTTGTCATCTTGCTTTTGGCTTTACCCCATATGCTAATTTTTAAATTTTTTATGTAAAAACCTTGTCCTAATTTGTCACTAGCCTCCAATTTTTTAATAGTGTGAGTTTGGGATTTGTTTCTTTTCTTTGATTATGTGTAACATAGAATTTTAAAAAGTCAGAGTTATCGCTCTTATCTTATTCTGTTAGTTCCTGGGGGTTTTTTGGTTTGGTTTGGTTTGGTTTGGTTTGGTTTGGTTTGGGGGGGGGGGGGGTTGTGATATAGTTTTAAAAGGGCCATTCCTCTACAGGGAACAAATTTATCCCTTTATTCCTTCCAGCACTCCTACCACTCTATCTGCCAGACTTACATCTATCTGTGCATTTATAATTCACCTAGAACATATTTGTGTGCTAGAAGGTGGCATCGTTTTTTTTTAACTTCTAGGACTCAAATCTAGGGCTTCATGCATGCTAACTAAGAGTGTTCTATTTCTGAGTCCCAGTTCCTCCTATCTTTTATTAATTAACCTAAAAATTATATATTTAAGGTATATACATTGTAGGAGGGGCGTAACAAGCTGATTAACACGTATGACCTCACATACTTTCACTTTGTGGTGAGAACATTTGAAATCTATTCAACAATGTTCAAGTATACAATGCCTTGTTATGAATTGTTGCCACTGTTGTATAATAGACGTCTTGAACTTATTTCTCCTGCATCATTGGAATTCTGTATCCTTCAACTAACATCTCCCTAATTCTCAGCTCCTGCTAACCACCACTCTACTTAGAAATTGAAATTTTGATCTGTCCCATTTTTTTTCAAGATAAATGACAAGGGCTGGAAAAATAGCACAGCAATTAGAGTTCTTGCCTAGTAAGCATGAGGCCCTGAGTTTGATTCTCCAGCACCACACAAAGCCAGGTGTGGTTGTTTATACCTGTAATCCCTGCACTCCAGAAGCTGAGGCAGGAGGATTGCCATGAGTCCAAGGCTAACCTGGGCTACACAGTGATTTCAGGACCAGCCTGATCTAAAGAGTGAGTCCCTGTCGCCAGCACAGTGATTAAAGCATTTGTGGTAGTCGCTTTCACGTCGCTGGGACATAATTCACAGCACCCACAGCTTAAGAAAGGAAAGGTTTATTTTAGTTCATAGCTCTAGGAGGTCTCAGGTCATCTGTGGGTGTCTGACAATGTGGGAGGGTCTGGTGGAGAACAGCTGCTCATGGAATAACAGAATAACAGTGCTGTGAGAAGCTGGAGCAAGAGTATACCCATCCATGCCAGACCCTCAGTACTCCACCATGCCCTCAGTTCTCCACCATACCCTTGGCCTGAAGATCGGCAACTGAAGAGCAGCGATGGGCAGACAGGCACAAGTCGAGACTGGAGCAAATCTGTGCTTAAAATCTGTGATGACAATCTGTGATGTGTAGCAAGTCGGTGTCTGTAGACAATTGTGAAGGCAAGCACTTTCCCAGAGGAAGAAGCTGTGACAGTCTTCCCTCTTCCTTCCTTTTATACCCTTGGAGTTCCAGTTGGGCCTCCCACATCTGGTTGGGTGTTCTTCTCTCATTGGCCAGCCCAGAAATCACTCACTCTCTAATCCAGACCAGATCTTGATCCCAATCTAGGGTGGTTCACAAATCCTAATCCTAATGGAGGTGTGGTTCCTAATTTCCTCAAGTTGACATAATCCCTTCAGCAGACACAGAAACTAACTTTCTTTGAGTGTGTGTATGTGTGTGCACGTGCACACGCAGTGTGGGGATCTCACACAGGGTCGCACACGTTTAGGCAAACCCTCCCCCATGGAGCATCACCCCAGCCCTATTTATTATTATTAAGCATAAACTTTAGGATCCTCTCCTCAGTGGTGATGGATTTGAACTGACCTAGATCATTTTCTTGCCAGGTTTTTCTCATTAGCGAAATATTTGTGCGACAGATGTGACAGCTGAAATCCATAGCTCATTACCCAGAAGCGGGTCACACAGATGCCCCCTCCATGGCGAACACTGGCTGGGAGGGTCGGGCTGAGGCTGTGCTCTGCCAGCCAACCATGTCGACCCCACTGACCCACTCCGGGAAGCTCAGGAAGGAGGAAAAGAACAGAGATGTTTGATCCTCAGATGAAAAGAAAGGGCTTCTTTCACAAATTACCTACCCATCAGATTTTTACTTATGAAGGTTTAACAATTTGGAGAACAAAGGGAAACAACTTACACTGCATGATTTGAAGACTTAGGATGATGGCACAGCAATCAAAGAATGTGTTATTAAAATGAAAACAGAGGCTGAAGAGATAGCACAGTGGTTACAGGGCTTGCCTAGCAAGATGAAGTCCCTGAGTTCTATTCCCCAGCACCACATAAGCTGCGCTTGGTGGTACAGGCCTGTAACCCCAGTACTTGGAAGCCTGAAGCAGGAGGATTGCTGTGAGTTCAAGGCCAGCCTGGGCTACAGAGTGAGATGCTATCTCAAAAATAAATAAAAATAAAATTAGAAGATATGTGTAGATATAGATTAATGGAACAGAATAGAAAGTCTAAAACAGATCCACATATATTGTCAAGTGATCATCAACAAAGACGCTGAGACCACTGAATTGAAAAAGGATGACCTTCCTAAGCAAATGGCCCTGGGACAGGGTTGCGGCACAGTGCAGTGACTAGAGTGCTTACCTAGCTCGTGTATGGCCTTGGTTCAATCCCCCGGAGCCACATAAAAATCCGAGAGGTGTGGAGGAGCACACCTGTAACCTCAGCCCTCTGGAGGCTGAATGCAGAGAATTACCATGAGTTCAAGGCCAGCCTGGACTACAGAGTGAGACCCTGTCAAAAAAAAATGGTACTGGGATAACTGAACGTTCATATTGGATGGGGAGTCATTTATTTGTTGCTGGGACAGAATACCTAACATACACAATTTAGTAAGAGAGGAAAGACTTATTTTAGCTCACAGTTTCAGAAAGTCACTGTCCGTACAAGGGTGGTTGGCCATGGTGAACACACCTGGCAGGGACATGGCCCAAGAGCTCTTCAAGACATGGCAGACAGAAGCCAAGTCCAGTTAGGGGAGGAAGGGCAGAGCTAGCACCCACCCCTCTGGGTCAGGCCTTCCAGCTGGACACGCCTCCCAACACATAGCACCTGTTATGTCCAAATACATGAGGCGTTTGGCGGGACCCTCTATATCCAGACCTTAAGAGCAAGCATGGAAAATGAGAACAGAAGGAAATGCAAAAAACTAAAAACTAAAAAACTATGCTCAGTGGTATAGGCCTAAAATCCCTGGGCTTTGGAAGGCAGGAAGATCACAAGTTCAAACCCAGAGTGGGCAACTTTGTGACTTAGTAAGAACTTGTCTCAAAATATAAATAAATAAAATTTCCTGCTCGGCAAAAGTCAAAATCAAGAGGAACGAGAAGACAATCTTAGGTCCCTAAATGACAATGCTGAATGATAAAAGCCAGCTGTAGGGCATTATTAATAGTAACATACCATGGACACAAACATTTACAAAAATAAAGCCACACACGCTTTGGAGATGCTAACACCCACCGCTAGGACATCTAGAGTCCACAGTGCCCATAGTGCCAGTCCCGTTCTCCTGATGCCCAAATGCTCCGGTGAGACCCTCTCTGGGCCCCAGGAAGGCACAGGTGTTATTTATTCCCTGGCTACTCGAACACGCACCTCCTGTCACCACAGAGCACCCAGGTTTCCAGCGGCAGGCTCTCCCTTGATACGGGGACTCCGATGGGGACTTGGGCTGTCTCGTCAGCATGGCTAATGTGTTCGTAAAACTGAAGTGTGTCTCTCCAACTGTCCTTCCTCTCCACCTTCCCCTGTGAGTGTCAGGCCCACGTCAGCCCGTCAGCCCGAGGGCTCCCCGCTTCCCAGCCTCTGCCCTGGGTAGCCCAGGCTGGCCTTGAGCTCACAGCAGGCCTCCTGTTTCGGCCCCCTGAGGACTGAGATCAGAGACGTGCACCACCACACCCAGCTCCGGGGTGCTGTGGGATCCAAGTGCCAGCCTTAGCGCCTACTAAGCCAGGGCTCTAAGTGCTGTTCTGTTCCTCCAGCCCTTCCAGCTGCCCAGGGAGGACTGTGAGGCAAGGAACTGAAGGAGGCCTTTAGGGAACAGCTGGGCAGAGCCAACCCCCTCAATCCAGCAGCCCTGGTGACCTGGCGAGTGAGGTCAGGTGCGTCCAGCCTCAGGTGACCCTCAGGTCCGGCTGACACACTAATTTCAGGTTTGTGAAGTGGAGGAGCCCAGCTAAGTCGATCCCCGCTTCACTACCTACACAAAACCAAAGATAATAAATGCGTATTCCGTAATGCCACTGAATTCTGGGTAATTCGTTATGCCACATGACACTCACGGGTGTCCACCCAATGCATATTGCGTGTACCTACCACCATCTTAATATCTGCTTATTGGAAGACTCAAACCAATGGGTATCCCTCTGCAGCCAGGGTGCAGAGACAAACAGGTTAAGAAACTCTCCCAGCATGACCCAGCTTCTTCCCGGCAGAGCAGGGACTCGAATCTAGCCTTCCGAGTCTGTGCTCTTAATAACAGGGCTGTGATTCGGTGCGCGTCAAAACCACGCAGCTACCAACCAAGACCTCATCCCACTCGTGACAGTGTCTATCTCTGGAGACACAAAGACAGAGCTGGAGAGAGGAGGGTGGGAGCATTTTAACCTCTAAAGGTTCATTTCTTTTAAAATCTAGATTTTTATCTCACACGAAGTAAACCCTGTGGGCAGCCTGGCTCTTTGAAATTGGGGGCAGTTCTGTGTTAATCATGAAAGGTTTTCTACACACATCACAACTGATTTTACTCTTAAAACCTGAAAACAAGCCAAGTGTGGTGGCATGTGTGTGTAATCCCAGCACTCGTGAGGCTGAGGCAGGAGGATTGCCCTGAGTCCAAGGCCAGCCTGGGCTCCCTAGTGAGTTCAGGACCAGCCTGGGCTACAGAGTGAGGCCCTGCCTCAAAAAAAAAAAAAAAGGAAAGAAGAAAAGAAAGAAAGAAAGAAAGAAAGAAAGAAAGAAAGAAAGAGGAACCAGAATTGCAGGTGGTAAAGAACCAGCCGTATTCGCCCAGAGGAGAGGCTACATGACCATTTTTACGTTTTTTTCAGGGCGGTGGCAACGTGTTTTCTTGAGTTCAGAAAAAATGATAGCGCGGTGGTGTTTCTGCTGCCTTTTCCCTGGACACAGTGACCTCATCTGACACCCGTGCTGGGAGATGGGTCCACGCCGCCCACCCAGGTGGGGCCAGCACCGGCTCTGCTCACAGGGGGCAGGGTGGTCTGTCTGCTTCCCCCTTCGTCCTGTCCACCCTGTTCCGATCCTTGTCACCTTCCTCCGGGGTTGGTCTGTCTGTCTGGTGGAACTGGGGACTGCTCGGAATGGCATCCCCAGTTCTCTCTGTTTTCAGCTGTGAGGTAGGGTCTCACCGAGTCCCGAGTGACCCAGGCTGGGACTGAACTTGATCCCCCAGCTCCGGACCCCAGAGGGCAGGGACCACCACCCCTTCCGCATCCCTTGCTGTGAGCCCGGCGTTGCGGCGGTGGGAAGGAACAGCCCTTCTCCCTGTGTCCTTCACTCCTGGCTCTTCACACATGCGAGCAAATATCACGTGCCCCCCCCCCCCCCGCTCTGTGAGTACGTGCTCACCTATAGGCACAGCTCACACATATACACGCCCAAGGGATAAACACGCTTCCCGCCTCCCAGAACCAGATCGCAGTCTGTGATACTTTCTTACTGCAAGATGAATTTTTTTCTTTTTTTATATATCTCCTGGTCTATCAAAAATGTTGAGTAAATATAAAACAAGATGCTGGTGGTGACCTTGGAGAGGAAGTAGTGTCATGATGAGCCACAGGTAGCTTTCCCAGGGTTTGAAGCGGCTGTCACCACCTTCAAAAACAGTTCTAGGGCTGGAGAAATAATACCACATAGGTTAGAGCGCTCACCTTACAATCATGAGGCCCTGAGTTCAAGTAGCCAGCACTACATAAGCCAGGCCTGTTGGTGCATGCCTGTGATCCCAGCCCTAGGGAGGCTGAGGCAGGAAGACTGCTGTGATTTTAAGGCCAGCCTTGACTACATAGTGAGATCAGGACCAGCCTGGACTGCAGAGCAAGACCCTGTCTCAATAAATAAATAAATAAATAAATAGCTCTAAATGTGTCACAGTAAAATAAAGTGTGCTCTTCATGATCAAAGGGTCACGAGGGAAAACAAAACTGCAGAGTCGATGTCATAGAAGAACAGAATACACTATTTTTAAAGAATGTTAAGAAGCCAAAGGAATCTCCCACTGGTCCGGGCCTATCTTGGTCACTGTGACTGAAGCCAACGTGTCTGCAAGTGGCTGTGAAACCCAGATCGTTGTAAGTGGAGTGAAATTTCCCGTAACTGCTGTCAGGAAGAAGTAATCGTCAAATCTAGGCATTCTCAATATGCTCCCACTTGCTCAGAATCCAGGGGGTAGAAATGGCAAGTATTTACATGATTTAAAAGTTAAAAAAGAAATCCAGGCATGGTAGCACTCTCTAGGACACTGAGGCAGGAAGATCACAAATTCAAGCCCAGCTGTCCAATATGATCAAGACTATTTCCAAATAAAAAAGGGGATGGGGATGTAGTTCACGTAGGTGTGGACATGGCTAAAGGTTGGTGTGGGTCAAGGCCTCACACAGCAAATGTACATCCACATTAATAAATACGTAGAGACAAAAATCATAAAGGGCTGGGATGTAGCTCACTGTAACAAGTTCAGTGCCTTTTTCTCCCCACACAAAAACTGTCGGTGAAAATATCAGTGTTCTTATTACATGTTTGGGCATCATTTCTCACTCCCCTACACACAAAAATTTATTATACCTATAAACCAAGTCTCTGAGAGTTTCAAAGTAACAACTGAGTTTTAGTGCCTGCAGGAGAAAATCTACTGTCTCCAAAAAAAGAACAGTGGGATGAATCCAGCTTGGGATGAAATTGCATCAACTTGGCACATGAAGGATCTTTGGATAATCTATTCATAGGAGCTATTCAAATTCCAGGTGATCTTTTCATCTTCCTGAGGCAGCACACTCTTTCAAAACAATTCTATTTTAAAGAGGAAAAAAAAAAATCACATTTTCAAATGCAGAAGAGCTCTTTACTCCTTTATTATCACTGCCTTTTGATTTCTCTGCATGTTGTCTGGAAATAAAAAATATCTAGAAACAACAAAATCATACGGATAATAATAGCATAAATAGACCAATTATACTCTCCTTTTTTGAGACTAGATTTATTTTAATCTTGAGAATCACAGTGAAATACATGGTGATTCTCTGCACAACCCAAGCTAAACCTGTTTCACTGGTGTATTGCAATATATATCCACAATAAAACAGTTTGATAAAAAGAAGCCCAGATGAAGTAGTCAGTAGTGAGGAAATGTATTTTAGTTTTATCAAAAATTAAAAGCTGGTATGGTGACACACGTGTACAATCCCACACTCTGGGAGGCTGAAACAGCTCACACAAGGGAGCCCAGCGTGGGCAAGTTTAGCAAGATCCTGTTTTTTTTTTTTGGGGGGGGGGGGGGGGAAGACTGGGCATATAGCTCGGTGTGAAGGCTTTGGGTTCAATCTCCACCACCACAAAAACAGAATAAAACAAAATAATAAAGTAAAATAAAGGAAGATCAAATAAAATGAAATAATCAACTTTACACTGTACGAAGTTTTAAATTGAAGTGTGAGCTGGGCCCGGCCATACAGGCCTGGACACCGAAGCAAGAAGATTGCAAAGTATTTAAGGATCAGTTGACCAACTCAGAGAGACCCCATCTCAAAATAATAAATAAATAAATAAATAAATAAATAAATAAGGGACTGGAGGTGCAGCTCAGTGCTTGGTCCTCATGACTAAGTAAATAAATAAACTGAGGCCTGCTATTAGATAGCTAAGTGATGCTTCAAAAGCATCAGGTGACTGGAGGTAAGTTCCTTTCATCCTATTTACTTTTGATTCCATTTTAGAAATGTACAGAAATGAAAGAGGTTAGTCACATCTAAAACTTTAAGAGAAGTGTGCTTAAAAAGCGAAGGTGGGTCTGGGAATGAATATGCACACGGCTAGCAAGGTGAGATACTCACAAGTCGATTCGAGGACACATTCAGAGAGCACAGACTGGCTTCTGCCCAGTTTTCAACCAGCTGGAGAGGTCCTGAGTCTCCTCACCTTCATACAACAAAGTCGAGCTCAGGTGACTGAGTATGAAAGTATACAGGAGCATGTTACTCTGATTTATAACCCTATTTCCCTGGTATGTAGGTATGTATTTATTACTTTTGTGATACTGGGGATTGAAAATAGGGCACCTTAAACAATGTAAACATCATATGAGCCTTTCTCTCTCTAAGCCACAGCTCCACCAACCCTTTCTTCTTTTGAGACAAGGTCTTGCTAAGTCCTGAAGACTAGCCTTGAACTCTTCATCCTCCTGTCTCAGCTTCCCAAGCATCACAGATTATAGGTGTCTGCCACACCTGGTATTCCTAGATTGCTTTCTCTTTCTTTCTCTTTCTTTCTTTCTTCCTTTCTTTCTTTCTCTTTCTTTTCTTTTCTTTCTTGCGCCGAGGATCAAGCCCAGGGCCTTGGCCTTAAGCTACATCCCCAGTCCCTTTTTTGTTTTGGATGTTGAAAGAAGATCTTGCTAAGTTGCTCAGGCTGAGCTTGAACCTGCCATCCTCCTTCCGTGGCCTCTCCATCTTCCAGGATATTAAAGTCAGGTCAATTGTTTACGTCATAACTGAGAACAGCAAAATCTCCATCAACTTTCCTCAGCAACAATCAAAAACAATACAAAAGAAAGATACTTTACTTTGGAGGATTAAAAGCTTCTTCAGCTGCACGGATGCACTGTTGGACCTTACATACAATCTGTATGCACCTATGACTGGGCTGCTCATGGCGAGGCACTGTTCTGCGGGCACACGTCGCAACACCTTTTGGAAGCACAAACATTATAAAATACCATAATCATGAGAGTGGCATGTTAGGCGCATTCTTGTACAGGGTTAATGCACCGCAGTTTCCCTCAGTCTGTTCATGTGCTTAATTGCCTTCTGTTATTATTTTTTATGCAAGAAATCCAGCCAGAGATCAGTGAATCAAAACAATTGCATTTGGCTTGAATGTCTTCAAATGAGAACAGAGCCTACTAATTGCAGGGAGGCTCCCCCTCACTTGACACCTGACCCACACCTGCTCTTTAACAACCTGCTTCACACCTGTACTGATGGCAGAGCAGAGGGTCAGACAGGGCTCAGGCATCACGTGTGTCCAACCTGTGGCCTGCCATCTTTCTTTTTTGCACCTTTGAGTGAAAAGCAATTCACTTGAGCCATATATTAATTATGTAAAATAGTTAATGTACATATCTAAGTTCTAAAATTTCCTTTAAATTTATTTCATCATAACATTATTAAAAAATTAAGGGCAGCCTTCCACCAACACTACACACACACATACACACACACACACAAGCACATGCAAAATCAAGGACAAAAAAATAGCAAATCATAGGTTGGACACGTCTGAGGCAAGCCAGTCTCCCCAAAATTTGGAGGGTGTCTTAGTCACTTTGTTTTTGCTGAGACACAATATCTGGCACCCACCATTTACGACAGGAAAGGTTTATTTTAGTTCAGGAATGTCAGTCCATACTGGGGCAGCCAGAAGTGGTAGAAAGGGGTCAGCAGAGAACAGTCTCTCCCAGCATCCCAAGAGAAAGGGTCAAGGGTCAGGGAGAAGACGGGAAAGAGTACATCCTTCCCAAGTACAGCCCTCCGGCACACTCTCAGTAATCTGCCTGCCTCAGTTACTTACTCGTTACTCTGACAGAATACCCCACATTCACAATTTAAGGAAGCAAAGATTATGCAGCTCACCGTTTCAGAAGGTCTTATGCAGTCATTGTGGTCTGGATCTGGAATGTCCCCCAAAAGTCTCATGTATTTGAATGTTATGGATTGTCTATGGAACCATGTGCTATTGGGAGATTGGGGCCTGGTCTGGAGGGGTGGATTACAGGCATGTAAATTGGACTACAGGCCTATCAAGTTGGATTACAGGTGTGTAGTGGAGGCTTACCACACCTGGATCCAGGTGACCACAACCTTTCCGTGTGCGTTGTGTTACCTGGATCTTTCCAGCTATCAACAGAGAATCGAGATTCTTCCACCAAACTTGGTTTACAGAATTTAAATTCAGCTCTAAAACTGCCTTACAGCGAAATAAACAAGCAGAAAAATAACGGCAAAAGCACTCCGAAGGAGCGTGACAAACTTTGTTACTGAAACCAAGAATTTGCCTGCCTGGCGTTAGTATCTTCGAGCGTCTGGTGATCCCGCCTCGCATGTTGGCTGCCCGTGTAGTGTTTGCGATTTGTTCCTAAGAAAGGCTCATCTGGACCTACATGTGTTGGGAAAAAACATTCCAGAAGGTCTGGGCTAAAGACCAAAAATTAAAAATAAGTAGATTAAAAGATTTGTAAGTGCTGGAGGAATAGCACTGCGATTAGAACACTTGTTTAGCAAGTACAAGGCCCTAAATTTGATTCCCCAGCACCATGTGAACTGGTTAGGGTGGCACATTAATCCCAGAGCTCGTTGAGGCTGAGACAGGAGAATTCCTGTGAGTTTAAGGCCAGCCATGGCTACAGAGTAAATTCAGGACCAGCCTGAACTACAGAGTGAGACGTTGTACTAAAAAATATTAATAAAAAAAAAAAAGTTAAAGTGCTTGCATAGCAAGTGCTAAGTACCCAAGTTCGATTCCTCAGCACCCCATAAACTCGGTGTGGGGGTGCATGCCTATAATCTCAGCACTCAGGAAGCTGAGGCAGAAGGATTGCCGCGAGTCCAAGGCTAACCTTCGTTCCATATTGAGTTCAGGACCAGCCTGGGCTATAGAGCGAGACCCTGTCTCAAAAAAAAGTAAGAAATCAAAATCTCAAGGGTCACTGCACAAGGAGCCCTCTCTTCAGGCTGCCTCTTTCCCTGTTTAACATCCAGTGCCCTCTCAAGCATCTTTGCTGGGCCTAGTAGCACGCGACTATAACCCCAGCACTCTGGGAGGCTGAGGCAGGAGCCTCTGGAGTCTGAGCCAAGCCTGAGCACTTAGCAAGAACCTGTCTCAAAATAAACAATCAAAAGGGGCTTGGGAAAAAATTAAAAAGGGGGGAGGGTTGGGATGTGGCTCAGAGTGAGGTTCAACCATCAGTACCACGGATAAATGAATAAATAAATAAATGAGTGTATCTTTGATGCTTGGGGAGGGAGAAGGGGAGGATTCCAGGCTCATTTTTATTTTTCTTGCCCCCAAACATAGGATCAGATTTTTTTTTTTTTTTGAGACAAGATCTCACTCTGTAGCCCAGGGTGGTTCTGAACTCACTATGGATCCCAGGACTCGAGGCCATCTTCCTGTCTCAGCCTCCCAAGTGCCAGGATTACAGACACGTGCCACCACGCCTGGCTTTAGGTGGTGCTGGGGAATCGAACTGAGGGCCTTGCACTTGCAAGTCAAGAGCTTTAACCTCTGTGCCATTCCTCCAGCCCTGAGGATCGGATATTTTGAAAAGTCTTAGTTCTTTTAAAATGAAGACTCTTATTAGAAAGGAAAAAAAATAACCTAGGCACTGAAGCGGATCTTATAGTTCTACACAATCAGTAAAAGGGGCAGAATGACATTGAACAAGACAGGAGTCAGATGACTATGACAACAGCAACAGGACCTGGAAGTTCCTGGTGGCTTCCCAGTGTGTCTTTCCTGAGGTCTTTCCACCTCGCTGTGTGGAGGGAGCTGATTCTCCCATTCCGGCTAAAGGACCCCATCTATTTCACATTCATTTTAACATATGACATTACAGATTGTCATACTGACCCATGTCTCTTAATTTTCCTATCGTCCTCTGACACTTCAAATTCTTAGACTCTTTTTTCCTTCTTTTAATCTTTGGGCTAGATGTTCTGGAGTTCCTGCCAACACGTGCAAAATTGCTGGCTGCCTCAAACTGACCGGAGAGCCTGGCTCCCCCAGCAGGGCCCTGAATCCAGCCCAGGTGGATAAGAACATCAACGCCCCTTGATGAGCGGTGCTGATACCTGGGAACAAATTACTAGCTCCCCAAGTTCGTTTTTAAACCAAGCTTCTCTGCCTTCTTTTGAATTGATTTTTGCTTCCCCCCCCCCCCATATGGTTGTGCCAAACAAGCACTACGCCCATCTGTTTGGGTACCCAAGTATCCTGAGGTTGTCCCGGGACTGAGTTCCCATCTCCAAAGATCTTAGAGGTACATCTGTTAGATCAGCATTGCACAACCCCGGCTACCCAAGCCAGGCAAAGATAATCCGAAAACAACCTAAATTATGATTTTAGAAAAAATCTTTAATTGTAGCCAGAATCATTAGAAAACTTGATTAAATGGGATACCTAGAGATTCTCTTCCTGGAACATTGATTTTGAACAAGCTCTTGGATTTTTCAGTCCTTTCTAGTTTTTATTCAGAGATAAGGTCTTGATAAGTTGTTCCAACTGGTCTCAAATGAGCAATCATCCTGCTTCAGCCTCCCAGAATGCTGGGATTAGAGGCATGCACCATTACCTCTGGCTGACCTCTGTGTTTTCATCACTGCACAGTTTTCTACATACAAATGTGCCATTCTTTCCTTATTATTCATTTATTGTTGTATTTGTTTAATGTTCCTACTTCATAGAAACATTTTATATATTACAAAAATTCAATTAGATTATACCATGTTTCCATATCCAAATTACTTTTTTTTTTTGAGACAGGGTCTTGCTGCTCTACAGTCCAGGTTATTCCTAAACTCACTATGTAGTCCAGACGGGCCTCAAACTCCCAGCAATCCTCCTCCCTCAGCCTTCCGTGTGCTGGTATTACAGGTGTGTGCTACCACACCTGATTTATATGGTGCTGGGAATCTAATTCAGGGCCTTGCACTTGCTAAGCAAGCACTCTAACTGCTGTGCCATTCTTAATCACCCTCAAATTACTTGTAGATAGTCCCTTAACTACATTACATGCAATTTTCAGACCTCCCAGACCATCTACAGAGATTGTCATCCCAGTTTTCCAACTCAGCACACTACAGCTACAACAAGTTCTCATGCAACGTTTCCCAATACTGTTTCATTTTGTTTTTAAACAGATCTTGCTATGTTGCCTAGCCTGGCCTCAAACCCCTGGGCTCCAGCTATCCTCCTGCATCAGCCTCCCAAGTACTTGGAACTACAGACACACCCTACTGTGCCTGGCTCATATCAGGATTCTAGATGTAATAGATGAAAAGAACCCCGCACTGCACCCTGAAACAGAAGTCCATGGTAACTATCCAGTCACCACAAAGATAAAACACAGACTTATCCTCCAAGATCCAACCCCCCCCCCCAAAGGGATCCATTTATTTTTTTAAAGCTTTTTTAAAGAAAAAGAATGCAACCAGGTATGGTGGTACACACCTGTCATCCCAGCCCTCCAGGAGGCTGAGGCAGGAGGACGGAGAGCCGGTGATGAGTCCAGGTCACATAGCAATTTGGTGAGATCTGGTCTTAAAATGATAAAAAGGCTGAAGGAACAGCGCAGTGTGAAGGTTCAGTCCCTAGGACTGCCCAAGAAGAGCATGGCCCTCAGTTCAGCTAGGTGCAGGTACAGGGCAATGTCTCAACGGCAAAGTGTTAACCTGGGGCTGGAGGACTAGCGCAGCAGTTATAATGCTTGCCTAGCCCAAGGCTCTGAGTTCCATTCCCCAGCCCCAAACAAACTAGGTGTACTGATGCACACTTGTCATCCCAGCACTCAGGAGGCCGAGGCAGGAGGATTGCCTGAGCTCCAGGCCAGCCTGGACTCCACGGTAAGATCAGGACCAGCCGGGGCTACAGAGCAAGAGTCTGTCTCAAAAAAAGAAAAGTACTAACTTCGTCAGTTTAATTGTACTTTGTTGAGAAGAAAAGGAGAGGTTTACTACATTGCAACCAGATGGAAGAAAGAAAAAATATTTGTCTGCTCAGGTGTGAGGTTCTGTGTCAGGAAGCTGAGGGGGTTTAAAGGATGGAGAGACATGTGGAAGAGCGGATTATCTACAAGGGAGTTATTACTGGAGGCTGAGACAGGAGGGTCACAGGATTGGGCCCGGCCTGGACAACTCGGCAGCTTAGCAAGGTCCAGTCTCAAAATCAAAAAGTGGGCTGGGGCTGTAGCTCAGGTGAAGGCTCTTGTCTCCCTCCCTGGTACCCCAAACACCCTACACAAATAAAACAACAGATGGATGACGAAGAATAGCACTTTTTTCTCCTGTTTTTTATTCTTTATTCTTTCTATCAGAAGTAAAATTTTCCCAATATCAATTTATAGGAAATGTCTCTGAGGGGCACCAAGAAGCTCAGTTTCACAAAGAGCAACATTCAGTGATCTCTTTAGATGCAATTTTAATCCATATTTTTAGCTAAGGGCAGTTATACTTCAATGCAAGAAGCAAAGGAAACACAAAATCTGTATATCCTGAACTTCAAGAGTGGCTCCTACAGCCACATATGGTTATCCTTATGTACACATCTACACCACGAACAAGCACATACAGATGTGTTCAGGTAACACTACTCCAAATGCTTCTGCCATCAGCCTGTGAAGCATTGCCATTCCTACTACTGAAAGTATTTTCAGATGTCTTAATTTGACCTGGCAAAACGAATTCTCCTAAAACTTAATACTTTGTTACAGGACCAAAAAGTTTTGAATCAAAAAGCTTTCCAACATAGAAGCACTGGCATGAAACTTTTAATTTCCCCCAAAAAAGTTATCTTCAGAAAACATATTAAACAAAATTACCTTTATTGTTGTTTTTGAGACCTTAGTCTGGGTTGGTCCTGAACTCACTCTGCATGCCAGGCCAACCTCGAATTCAGAGCAAGGATATCCTTCTGCAAGAGCTGGGATTACAGGCATGTGCTACCATGCCTGCCTAATTTGTGTGGTGCCGAAGAATCAAACTCACGGCTTCACCCACAGTAGGCAAGCGTTTAACCACTGAGCTGAGCTGCCAGCCCAACAAAGTAACTTTCAAAACAGATACACATTCCTGGAAAAACTTGTAGTTTCCCATATCATCCATCTCCTTAAATGAAACATAGCCAGTTCATTATCTTGAACAGCCGCAGACCACTGCTGCCTGAAAACTTCGGAATACATGAAGCACGTCTCACTGATCACTCTCAGAAAAGGCACTTACACTTTACACATTAAGCACCTACAGTAGAGCTTGTAATGACATGGCCACACATGCAGTGAGAATCAGAAGGGACTGCATGGTTTGCAAGATACTTTCACTGACATATATCCATTAAAACCCAGTAAGTAATTCAAGCATGCTCATAAAAAGGCAATTAAAAGGCTCAAATCTCTCTCGAAAATAAAAGACATGACAATAAAGGCCGAACATTTTTGGTTTTTCTAACCCTCGTGTACATGCCTAGCTATCAGAACATTACTATAGACAATTAACAGGTAATGCACATAGTTCTCAAAGAAGATAATGAATTTCAGAAAGTACAAAAGGTGTCAAGATCCATAGCTTGCTTCATCAAATGCTTTTCTAGCTTGTTTCAGTTCTTCATTCATTGTGAGTAAGTCTTTAACTCGAGCAAACTTCTGTGGGTCCTTTCGAACCAAGAACACGATATCTTCCACGTGTATGCGACCGTGTCTTCCCATCGACATTGCCTTGTGAGTCATTTCAGTGATGAACTTTATGACAAGGTCCTCAAGGATATCCACTGACTCAGTGTAAGGATTCTGGTCATCTCCGAACCCATACATCATACACCGTAATTCTTCAGAAAAAAGTCTCTTTCTTTGACCCTGTTCACCTTCGGCTCCGCCTCCAATCTCTTCGTTTTCCTCCGGGAAGGTGGGATCTTCTTCTTCATCAGCCATTCTAATCCCGCCAACCTACAAAACCTGCTTGCTCCGGCCTGCTTTTACAGAACGGCACGTTTGTGTATAGAAAACCAGGCAGCGATGAAGAGACAGAGGTCGGCCAGAGACGATGGTGCACAAACACCTCCAATCCCAGGTTTCTGGGAGGCTGAGGCAGGAGGATCGCAAATTTGAGACCAGTCTGGACAACTTAGCAAGGCCTTATCTCTAAATAAAAACCAGAAAGGACTGGGGGGTGCAGTTCAGTGAGATGGTCTTGGGTCCAATCCCTCATAACTGTTAAGAAAACAAAAATTGAAGCTGATGTGAATACATGTGTTTTGACCTGAGAAGTTCCTTAAAATGATACTAAAAAGCACATATCACAGGTCAGTCATGTAACAGTTACATACGTCCATGAAATCAGCATGTGGGAAAATGCAAATATTTGTGTTTTTATATCAGTAGCAGTCACATCTGGGGAGGGTATCAGGAACTAGAGTGAGGGGAACAGGATTCCCCCTCCCATTAATTTGTGTTCCAACCATTTGCAATGGTATTTGTGTCATTTGTATGATTTTAAAAGCAGAGGGAAGGGGGGAGAATAGCTTGGAACTGCTGGGAAGGTGGGAAACTTTTGACAGATGGCCTGTCAGAACTACCAGGAAAGAAAAAAAAAAACAGGCATTGGGAAAATAACAGGAAAAAATGTACCAGGTCAATATCTTCAGTTAATTAAAACCAACCACAAAACGGAAGAGGAGAGAAAAAAAACAGAAGAAAAACAACCTAAGTCATGAGTATCAGAAACCAGGAGAACAGGCAGGCCTCCAGGGCCACGATGAGGCTTGTGGGGTCCTTTTGGCAAGAGCAGAGCATCACGAATCTTCCCTGTGGCTCTATCCTGAGGCTGGGAAGCATCGAGTCATGTTAACACCCAAGAGGAAACGTCCAGAGCCAAGAAAGATTTACGTATCTTCAGAGACAAGCATTTTCCTTGCCAGGATTTACTTGTCAGGATGAACCAAGACCCCGAGCCGAGACCGGATTCTCTCTCTCTCCCTCCCTCCCTCTCTGAGACAGAGTCTTGCTCTGTAATCCAGGCTGGCCTTGAACTCACAGCAATATTCCTGCCTCAGCGCCACACCCCCCCCCCCCCACGTGCTGTGATTTTATTATATTAGCACACATGGCTAATCTTTATGTGGTGGTAGGGGATGGAACCCAGGACCAAGAACAGATTGTCAAGGAAAAAGAAATAAAAGCCAGAGACCCAGCAGAGTGACAGCAGCAGGGCACACATTTTTAAGTCTGGGTGCTTTTTTTAAAAAAAAAATTTAAATTAAAAAACAAAGTTGTTTGGGTTTTGTTTCTGACACACGCTCTTCAGGCAGAATGAAACCATACCCAGCAGCCCCGTGGACTAGCGGTGTCCCTGTGCCGGAGCTTGCTGGCTCTTGCCCATCCCCAAATGGCTCATAAGCCAGTGCCTTGGAAGGTTCTCCCATCAAGGCCGAGCCTGGCATTGCGATCAGTTCTGAGTCAGGCAGCCCGGCTCCACGGTGCAGCGCCTGAGATGAGGTTCCACAGCCCAGTCGGGTGGCAGCTAACTCGGCAGTGATGGCCAGTTGATTCGTGAGTGTGCATTTGATCTGTCCTTGGATAGTGCTTGCATGTGAATGCCAGAGAGCGCCAGTAGGTAGGTTTGGACAGAGCCGAAGACCCCGGGTTGGAGAATCACACAAAAATGAGCCAGAGCCAGGCAAGGGGGCAGTGGCCATAATTCCAGCTATCTGGGAGGCTGAGGGAGAAGTTCGAGGCTGGGGGCTGGAGGAATGGCTCAGTGGTTAAAGCCCTTGCATAACAAGGGATACATCAAGCGCTAAGTACCCAAGTCTGATTCCCCAGCACCACATAAGCTGGGTGTGGTGGCGCATGCCAGTAACCCCAGCACTTGGGAGGCTGAGGCAGGAGGATTGCCATGAGTCCAAGGCCAGCTTGGGCTCCACAGTGAGTTCAGGACCAGCCTGGGCTACAGAGTGAGACCCTGTCTCAAAAAAAAAAAAAAAAAAAAAAAAAAAAAAAGCTCAGCAGTTAAAAGCCCTTGCCCAGTAAGCTCAGAGTCCTAGGTTCATTTCCCAGCACCATATAAACTGGGAGTGGTGGCACACGCCTGTAATCTCAGCACCTAGGAGGCTGGGGCAGGAGGATTGCTGTAAGGAGGCCAGCCTGGGCTCCACAGTGAGTTCAGGACCAGCCTGGACTGCAAAGGAAGACCATGTCTCAAAGAGAGAGAGAGAGGAGTTCAAGGTTAGCCCAGGCAATCTACTGAGAAGCTGTCTCAAAATCAAAAAGGGCCGGAGATGCGGCTCAGTGCTGCCTCCCTGTCTGTGTCCAAGGCCCAGGCCCGAGGGAAGACTTGAGAACAACACGGAGAGAAGGATGAGCGCTAGATCTTTAGGCCTTCATGTCTGAAGGCCACTTCTTTAACTGGAGGATCATTAGAGAACACAGCCGGCCGGTGGCACAGGCCTGCCATCGCAGCACTCTGGGGTGGAGCAGGAAGCTCTCCAGCGAAAGCCCTACCTGGGCTTCGCAGCGCTGGGGGAGAGGCTGAGCCGGGAGAGGTTTGGGCAGACGAGGAGGCCTCCGGGAAGCAGAACATCCCTCCGAGCAGGAGGGTGAGGTAGGGGTCGATCGCTGATCTACTCCAAGCGATCTGCATACCTACAGATATAAGCGGGGTGAACTCTGAAACCAGGGCAGAAGTTACAAGCGAGTCTCCCCTGTGCTTCTGCTAACTCCTTGCTGAGGCCCGTGGAGGGCCCAAGACACCAGCTCAGGCCATGAGGCCGTCATCCGAGACAGGCAGCGTGGTAGGACCAGCTCATCCCACCGTGACGAGGGAAAGACACTGTATTAGCTTGGGTTCTTACAAAAGGCAGGATTTACAGAAAGAAAAAGAGTCTATCAGGAAGGCTTACACGTCCGAGGATATGGCCAGTCCAAGATGGCTGCTCATCTGGGAAGCAGAACACGTGCCTGGGACTGCAGGACAGCCCGTGAGAGTATGCTGCGGATCTCGATTGTTGGAAGAACAACAGCCAAGACCGGAGCCTGAAGATCAGCGATGGGCAGACAGGCCCAAGTTGAGACTGGAGCGAATCTGTGCTGGAGACCTGCGGCGGGCAGCAAGTCAGTGCCCGTAGACAACTACGAAGGCGAGAGCTTTCCCAGAGGAAGAAGCTGTGCCAATCTTCCCACTTCCTTCCTTTTATACTGTTGGAGTTCCAGTGGGCCCTTCCACATCCAGGTGGGTGCTCTTCCCTCATTGGCCGGCCTACAAATCACTCACACTCTAATCCAGGTTGGGTCTCAATTCCCAGTCTAGGTGTGGTTGCCAAACCCTCATCCAGGCGAGGTTCCTGATTGCCTGACTGACGTCATCCCTTCAGTGGTCACAGAAGTCAAAGTCAAACAGACAGCTCTCAAGTAGGGATTACAGGAGTGTGCCACCACGCCCAGTTTATGGTGCCAGGAAATGAACCCGGGACTTTGAGCTTGCTTGGCAAGGGCTTTAACTGCTGAGCAAGATAGGGTCTCACTCTGCAGCCCAGGCTGGTCCTGAACTCCCCATGGAGCCCAGGACTCATGTCTCGGCCTCCTGAGTGCTGGGATTACAGGTGTGGGCCACCACACCTGGCCTATGTGGTAAGCCTAGGTGGAGACAGGAGAAATTGACGAGAAAAACGCAGGAGGAAAAAGGTAGAAAGAAAAGACAAAATGCTGGTGTCCCGAGCTCAGGCCGGAGTAGTGTGGGAACAGAGTGAAGGAGTGGCCAGGGGCACAGCGGATATACACGTGGAACATCTGAGCAACATCTACTATGAGTTTAGCATCACATTTGATGCAAAAAAAAAAAAGAGTTCTGGTATTTTTTAAAAATTTTGTTTTGTTTCTTGAAACCAGGTCTCTCCCTGTAGTCCAAGCTGGTCCTGAACTCACTATGGAGCCCAGGCTGGCCTAGAACTCAGGACAGTCCTTCTGAGTCAGCCTCTGGAGTGCTAGGATAGCAGGTGTGCGCCACACCCTGCTAATTTTTCCGTGGTGCCGGTGGATTGAACCTAGAGCCTTGCGCATGCTAGGCAAGCGCTCTGACCATGGAGCTAAGCCCCCACCCCAGAAAGCTTTAAGAGAAAAGGAACAAAGGGAAGAAGGAATAGGAAAGGCAGCACAGCAAGCTGACTCTCGAGGCAGAGAGAGCGTGCGCTGCCCCTGGGGGTGTAGTCCCGAGGGGAATGGGTGGGACTAACCAAACACACACTGAGCAACTCTGCTTATATTATAGGTAAATATGAACGTAGGAAGGTGAGGGGTATTAGAGACAGATCTTTAATCTTCAGACAGTCTTACTATGTCACTAAGCTGCCAAGCCTGGGCTCAAAATTGTAACTCTCCTGTCTCAGCTTCCCTCCCACCAGGCTGGGATGATAGGCCTGTGCCACACTGATGCTGCAATTTCTGGATGTGAACTTTGGTGCCGACACCCTCCCCGTCGACGCTGGAGCTAATACTCCTCGAAAGTGCTCCTCTTTTAGAGTTTTCTCCTCTCAAATCTTTATCTCATAGTGCTTTTCTAATAATGATACACAGGAGTGTCCATGACAGCAAGTGCCTGACACTCAGAGCCAGACCTGGCGGTGCAGGTCCGTAATCCCAGCACTCTGGGAGGCTGAGACAGGAGGATCCCAAGTTTGCGCCCAGCTTGGGCAACTTAGCAGTTTAGCAAGAGGCTGTCTCAAAAATAAATAAAAGTGAAGAATGAAGAAACCTTAGAACCCAACATTTAGGCAGAAGAGGGCTGGGGAGACAGACATTGGTACACTGAAGAAACACTATCAGTTATGCCATCAGAGATGATACTCTTTGACAGCAGTGATCATTTCAATTTTAATATAATATTTATTAAAAACAAAAACCCACAATCTATTTAAAAAATTGGAAATCCCAGAAAATGTAAAGAATAGGCTAGTTCATGCAATTCTTTACATGTGAGTTAAGCGGTGTTAAAATGGTAGGCCATGTCCAGGCACAGTGGCACAGGCCTGGAATCCCAGCAACTCCGGAGGCTGAGACAGGAGGAATGTAAGTTGAAGGCCAGCCCAGGAAATGTAGTGAGACCCTGGTTTAAAATTTAAAACTTTTTTTTTTAAATACTGGGGTTGTAGCTCAGTGGCAGAGTGCTTACCTAGCATTTGGAGGCGGGGAGTGGATAGAGAAAATTGTGGGAAAATTCCTCTTTTTTCTACATATGTGCGTACACTACACTTACCCAATCCTTTACTATTCAACACTGCATCACTTAAAACAGTTTGTACGTCCTCTGTTATGTTGCTAAACACTAATTTACTGAGCCATTTAATTATATCATAATTGATACTGATTTTTCTTCCTCCTTAACCTTTGTGATGGAAATTGTTAAGCCAAACATTCTCATACACATTTGTACATCTCTAGTGTGTGTTTCATTGGGATGAAATTCCTGTAAAAAGCAAAAGCTGGGGCTGGAGGAACAGCACAGTAGTTAGCGTGCTTGAGAAAGCGCACCGTTGAGTTCACAAACCTGGTGCGGTGGCTCGCGACTGCAACACTAGCACTCGGGAGGCTGAGGCAGGAGGATGGCTGTGCGTTCGAGAGCAACCTAAGCTACTCAGTGACTTCATGTCCAGCCTGGACTGTAAGGGAGGCCCTGACCTGAAAGAGAGACAGACAGAGAGAGAGAGAGAGAGAGAGAGAGAGAGAGAGAGAGAGAGAGAGAGAGAGAGAGAGAGCCCTTCATATGAGCAGCCAAAGTTATCTCTAGAAGGCCGGTCCAGTCCGCAGCACTTGCACTGTGGCCCAGTCAATGCTTTGCATCAATAATGAGTAATGATCAATTTCTCCTGCTACTGCCAAATTGCCGGATACCTCAATGGCTTTTGCTTGATTTTTTTTATTAATTTGATTACTAATGAAGCTGTGCTCTTTTGATTATTTTATTGGCTGGCTTGTTTTTCAGAGAATACTTTTTTATCCCTTTTAAGGCAAACTGTGACTAACTTATGAGCCCACTGCAGGCTAGCCATGCACCATGAGTAACCAGAGACGGCGCGCTGCGTGGCCAGGGCTGGGTGGTGAGGGAGCTTCCAGCCTCTGCTCACCAACCCTTCATTATTTAAATACTGGGAGGGAAAATTCTAGCAGCTACTAGAGACTACCGGAAGCAGAGCCTGTGCTTGGGCGCCTGCGCTGTCGCCCAGCCGCTCCCCAGAAGTCCACCCCACCCAGCCACTGCCCTGGAAGTCTGCCCCACCTGGCCATTCCCCCTGGAAGCCCACCCTGAGGCTGTGCTGTAGAGGTTATGGTTCCTATGCTCTGCTCCCAGGTGTGAGTAAGCACCGTAGCTGTCTTCCAGTTTGAAAGGAGACCTTGGACAATACAAGAAGAGGCGGGTGGCGCACATCTGTACTCCTAGCACTTCTGGAAGGCTGAGGCAGGAGGACCCCAAATGCAAACCCTGGCTAAGAAACTTAACAATTTACGCAGACCTTGTCTCAAAATACAAAAGAGTAGTGAATGTAGCTCAGTGCCGAGGCCCTGAGTTCACTCCCTAGTGCTGCAAAATAGATTAGTAGATGATCAGTTAGGTAGGTAGGTAGATGGACAGACAGATGTGTTGACTGGAATTAATTTTTGTGTTTTGAAAAAGGGTCTCACTCTTTAGTCCAGGCTGGTCTTGAACTCACTATGTAGACCAGGCTGGGCTGGAATACACAGGAATTCTCCTGCATCAGCCTCCTGAATGCTGAGATTACAGGCATGCACCTCCATGCCCAGTTTATGTGGCGCTTGAACCCAGGGCTTTCCATTTGCTGGGCAAGCACGCTAACAGCTGTGCTATTCCTGCAGCCCTGGAATTAGGTTTCAAACAAAGCAGCTGGTACATATCTTTCTGAGTAGTGGGGAACCCCAGGAATTCCAAACAATAATAACTTACTTAGATGGATGTGACCTCAAAGAGTGGTGCAGAGAAAACCTCTTGACTGCCTGAACTTCTCTCCCGGCAACTCTCCCACCCTTCTGACCCCAGAACTTTATCCAAATGACCAGCAGTGGATTGATCCGCTAGGAACGACTATCCCCAAATGGACTGGTCCCAGCGTCTAGGAAACGGAATATCCTCTCACTCAGTAGCTAGACCTACAGGCTAAGAAAAATTTGGGTTCTCAACCAGTGCTTACAAAGCCCTGAGTTGGTGCTTAGCACTGCAAAAACAAGAAAAAGAAAGAATGAAGCTTTAGCCGCCAGGTTTTTTGCCATATGGCTTGAAAAACACAGAAAGTTGGTCCACAAGTAGAGAGAACAGAGCAGACAGAAAACAGCACGATGCCAGCTGTGCTGAGCAGGGCTACAATCCCAGCGCTCGCAGGAGGAGGCCAAGGCCGGAGGAACATAAACTCCAGCGCAGCCTGGACCACTTACCTATTCGCAAGACCCTACCAAAAAATTAAAAATAAAAGGGCTGGGGATGTAGCTCCCTGTGAAAGCCCTAGGTTCATGCATAGTACTGGGGGAAAAAACTGCAAAATATTTTCTTGGTTCTGATGTTACAGGTTTTTGTTCCAGTACCTCTCCCCACTTTCCTGTCTTTTTTTTTTCTTTTGAGACAGGGTCTCGTTCTGTAGCCCAGGCTGCTCCTGAACTCACCTGGGCAACTTAGCAACCTAGCAGGGTCCTGCCTCAAAATAGAATATAAAACATAAAAAGGCTAACACTAAGGATGGGCCGGCTACCCAGCAAGACCCTGTCTCAAAAAGAAAGAGAAAAAGAAACAAGCACCCATACTGGCTGCTCACTCCTTTGGTTAACTTGCCTAGAGACCAGCAGCCGCTTATCGGGGCCTTGGCAAAATACAAGAAATGATGGTCATTTTCTGTTATTTCCAATATAAATAGTTGACGAAGTGGTAAGGGAGTGGGTAAAGGGGAAGGTTGGAACATGTCATGTTAGGTCCGGACCAGCCAGAGGGGGCGCTAAAGATAGCATGATAGGGAATCTGTGGAGTAGCAAGAGAGGAAGAGAAATTACGAAGGAATGAAGGAGAGAAAAAAGGAAAAAAAAGAAAGGACGAATGAACAGACATTCTCAGGAGGATGGGCACACCCTCAAGCCCACTTTCCCAGTCCCTGTCCCCAAGGTGGATCGATGTTCTTCTCCATCTGAGAATCCTGGACTTTCAATGGGAATTCATGTCAAAAACAAACTGTAGAACAAAGCTAAATTATTACCAGTCCCTAAAACAAAATGGGCCTTTGCCTGTCTGCCAACACCCTTGTTCTCTTTGGCTTGTTAACAGCTGATCAACAGCTCCTTCCCTCCCCGAGTGGAGCGAGGAGCCCTGCGCGCCCTGGCCTACCACAGGACAGGATGGGGTTCTCTGAGGGCGGTGTGCCTGAGTGGGTCTTCTCCCAGCTCAGCCTGCCCCTATTCCACACAGAGAGTCTGCTAAGAAAACACAAGATGAACTGTTGAATAATTGTTTGCTGTTTAATGTGGTGGGAAGTGCCTGTAATCCCAGCACGTGGGAGGCTGAGGCACGAAGATCTCAAGGTAGAAGTCAGCCTGAGACCCTCTTTCAAAAAAAGAAAAAGGCACAAAAAACAAAACAAAAATTGTATTTACTAATCTTTACAAAACACCTACAATATTAGCAATGCCCCCATCCAAAATTAAGTATGTTCTCTTAAGGACAGAGGATTAAACAATGATTTTTGTCTTTAAACTGTGCCTTTGTGCATTGGCAGCATAGGTGACCTCTTCTCTGTAAAAGTGTTTTAGGGATCAGTTTGCTTCCTGGTCCCCAGTGTCTCCTTTTCATGGTAAAATTCAGACATTGGGGTGTCTTCCTGTCACAGTGACCCATAGGGGTAGTACCTGAAGCATCTGTCTACCTGCCTACACCTGCCAGGGCCCTGGCTGAACTCTGGGGTTAAAGCCTCAAAACTCAGGCCAGAGCTAGCACTCAGACTCTCCGCTTACTACCCAAAGGGAATAATTCCATTCAGAGTGTGACGGAAAGGCCCTCGGGCACTTGGAACAGCGGGAGAGAGCTGGGTTTGCTCTTCACAGGTCATGATGCTCTGCCACTGCATCTGGCCGTTGAACCCGAGGCTTGTTGCACCATGTAAGCCAGGTATGGGGGCACATGTCTGTAATCCTAGCAGTTGAGAGACTGACACAGGAGGATTGCTGTCAGTCCAATGCCAGGCTCCACCTCTGCCTCTGTCATGTTATTTCCACTGCTGCCGGCCTCCCCTGAATGGACTGTGGCCTTCTGAAACCATGAGCTAAAATAAACCTTTTTTCCCCTAAATTTGTTGATGTCAGGTATTGAGTCACGGCAATGAAAAAGTAACTAAGACATCCTCCAAACCTACGAGGAAATGTTCCCACCAACTGGAGCAACACACCAGCCAAGCCTTTTTATCCCCAAAGATACTGCAGAAATAAAAGACTAAACACACTCTAAATCCTCTAAATATAAACACCATGTTTCAAATACATGCAAGTCATTTCCCTTTCCTTCCTCTTTTAGAAACAGACGGCAGGAAATTGCAGAAGCAAACTCCTCAGCAGATGCAGCAGAAGAAATCGTTCGCAACACCTAGAGCCCCACAGCTCTGCTCCTGGTGCGCTGCAGCCCTGCGACTTAGCTCAAGGGGCCACGATGTGAAAACGACCCTAGCACTGCTCAGGAGACCGGATGACACCTGGCATCAGCTTCGCCTGTGTCCCCCAAGCACCCGACTTAGGGCAAACTGCTCAGAGGTCAGACACGGTTCTGGTCAGGTGGCATCGCTTGTGCAGCCAACTTGCGTTCTTCCTCCAACCTGTTCCTGACAGGCTGGAAGCAGAAAGCCACATAAAATGATTCTGCCATTGTTATTGTGCTGGTGTGCCGGCGTGTAAAGGCCAGTGAATCTTGTTCTTGGAACACAGCAAAGCGCGGGCACTCATCTGCTTACAAGGCCTTCTGTGAAGCAAAGAGTGAGCCGAGATGGAAGTGGCATGCATTCTCAATTACTTAAGGTTTTGTTTTCTTTTTTAATAAAGGCAGTACTGGTGAATAAAACTGTTTTCAAGAAAACAATGGCCCAGACAGGTAGCATACTCCTGTAATCCTAGCTATTGCGGAGGCTGAGTCAGGAGAATTGAAAGCCTAACCTAGGCTTAGGTGAATTAGTGAGAATTTGTCTAAAAATACAATTTAAAAAGTAAAATCAAGTTTGAGAGGGCTGGGGATGGTGCCCAGCGGCACTGTTTTCGTAGCTTGCGTGAGCCCCTGAACTCAATCTCATTTCAAAAAATAAAAATAGAAATATTATAGAAAGGTTAGTGGTGGTAATGGTGATAATTATATAACAATGTAATGATAGTTGGGGCATCTGTTAACGTCTCTCTCTTTCTCTCTCTTTCGACAAGAGTTCCCACTGTGTTGCCCAGGATGGCTTTAAGCTTCTGGGCTGAAGTGATCCTCCTGCTTCAGGCTCCTGAGTAGCCGAGACTATAGGCGCACACTACCATACCCTCCCCAAGTCTAACATTTTAAAATTCTTTGAGTATTTAAGTTGATCAAACTCCAAGCACAGTGCCTGGCACACACTAAGCGCTATTCAAATAAGAAGGCCCTTCGATTTGTTAGTATTCGGTACAAAGCCTTGTCAAACACAACGCTGCAAAGAATCCGGAGCCCCACCTGCAGGTGCACACCGGAAGCGCCAGGTAATGTCCCGTTGCGAAGACGCGGCAGTCTCCACCGGGTGAGCCAAGGAGGCGCGCCGCCGCGCGGGCTCGGCGGGAACTGCAGCTCCAGAAGCCGGGGCGGTTTGGGCGGAGTTAAGGTTCAGCCGTCCCTGCTCCTCAGGGCACCGCCATTGTGGAGACGGTGTTCCCACGCCTGGGACGCGGGTGGAGGGGGGAGAGGCGCGGCGCGCGGGCGCCGGCGTCGCGCTCTCGGGGGCACCGGCAGTAGGTGCCACACTCACGAGCATGCGCGAAAACCACCGCGTGTTGGCTCTCTGCCTGGCCGGGAGGACGCGAGGCGGTGACGCGCTCTCCCCTCCGCAAGCCCGGGCGCCGCGGGCGCGGGGTGCCCGGCCACTGAGTCCTGTCCCCAACAAGTTATGTTTCGGTTTGGCTCGGGGGTCTGGCTAGGGCGCCCATGGGGAATTCGAGCTGGCGACCCTCTGCCTCGGCCTCGGGGCGCAGGCCTGCACCGCGGTGCCCCGCCGCCGGGACTGCTCCATTGTGCTGTTTTCTTTGGCTTTGCGGCCCCGGGATTTGAACCCAGAGCCTCCACTAAATCGCCCAGGCCGGGCTCCGGCTGGCCACCATCGTCCCGCCTCAGTCTCCCCGGCTGGGGGAGGCAGGCCTGTACCACCACGGGTGGCATCCCTGCCTTCCTGAGCAAAGCTTCAGCTTCTAGGTCTGCGCCCGTCTCTAAGCATGATGGGGCACCGCCGTGAGGACCGCCTGCGAATTGTCACGCGGGAAACGGAACCCAGCGTCACGACGTCATTTGCCAGAAACACGCGCGGGCCACGTGACCTTCTGCTCAGAAAAACATCTCATCAGGTTAGCTGAGTCGAGGGTTTCTCTCCTGCTCCGAGGCCACTGAACCTAATCCAAAGCGCTGCTAAATCCCTCCCTCCACGCAGGGCCGCGCCCGGTGACCACGGAGCGGCGCTGGCACTGACCCCGGCCCCGCCCCCTGCGGCTTCCGTGCCGGAAGTGGGGCAGCCGCGGCTGCCGGAAGCCAGGTTGCGCGAGCGCTTCCTGTGCGCCATCCCACAGAGCGCAGATTTAATCTCTCCTGGCAGCTGTGGGTACCGGCTTGTGCATTTTACACATAAAAGCTAAGCGCAGGCGTAAGCCATGCTTCCTTCCTTCCTCCTTCCAGTTTTTGAGAACGTCTCACGAAGTTGCCCTGTTTAGGCCTGAACTTAAAAAACAACTGTTTCAGCCTACAAGAATGCTGGAGTCGCGAGCGTGGGCACCCCAGTGGCTTCATTTTGTTTACTTCTTTCCATATTTTCCGTGCTGAGGACCTAGCCCCTGGGCCTTCTCACCGAGATTCGTTCCCTAACCTCCACCCCCTTTTTCAACGGTGCTGGAGGTCGAGCCCATGGCCCTCACACTGAACTACTGTCCCGACCACTTTACTTCTGATTTTAAGGCAGAGGCTTGCTGAGTTGTCCATGCCTAGGCTCAAACTCGTGATCTTCCTGTGTCAGCCTCCCAGAGCGCTAAGCATTTAAAGATGGAAGAGCCAGGTGTGGAGCAAGACCCTGTCTCTAAATCCCATATAAAAAGTGGGCTGAGGATGTAGCTCCCTGGGAAGGCCCTGGGGTCCATCCCTAGTACCACAGAAACAAAGTAGCCTCCTAGGACACTGGTCCTCTCCCCCCTTTGGGCTATTAATGAGACTCTGAGACTGCCACTGGGCTCAGGGCTGATACTCTGGACAGCCAGCCCTTCGCAGGCCTGGCGCACTACAGAACTGAAACTGCAGAACTGTAGCAAGAGCCACGGTGAACTGGTCAAGCCAGGCATCCTCTGGGTGTCTATCTTTGAGACACGGTCCCTAAAAGAAATTTTTTCTACTAACTTTCCAAATCATGATTTTTGTCAAAATGCTTTAATTAGAGTTATAAACCTGTTCTAGAAAAATACCACATATAGGCCATGCAGATTTATTCCTGTGTCTTTTAAAAACTAGAGCCAGAAGCTAGAGGAATAGCACAGTGGTTAGAGTGCTTGCCTAGCACGCGCCAGGCCTTGAGTTCGATTCCCCTGCACCCCACAAACCAGGCATGGTGGTGCAGGCCTGTTTCCCACCACTCGGGGGGGGGGGGGGGGGGCTGAGGCAGGAGGATTGCTATTAGTTGAGGCCAGCCTAGATTAGATGGTGAGCTCAGGACCAGCCCAGACTACAGTGTGAACACAATTGTCACTCTCCCCTGAAGTGACAGGTTGAGGTCACTGAGCAGGTTGGTTGAAGGTGTCCCACAAGTCAGCAAGGTTTACACCCCACTTTGTGTCACTGAATTTGCTGCCATCAGGGATGGTTTTCTAAAAGCAATCTCCGGAGCGCCTTTCATAACTCAAAAACTCTGGCCGGTGATCTACCTTTGGAAGGCCACCTCACTTGTATAGAAGCAGGTGTGTGGGCTGTGCATACATGTCCTCACAGAGCCGTGCAAACAGGTGTTGAGGGCAGGTACTGCAGTGTAGCTAGTAATTCTAATCACATCCTATATAACACTGCTAAGTGCAGAAGGCATTTTTTGACTATAGCCAACATTTCTCTCTGGATGGATGACGTCATGTGTGGACTCAAGTTCGGAAGGGACCTCCTTGACCCGAGGAGTGACACCAGCAGTACATCCAGTCGTGGCAGCCGCTCCGTGTGTGTGTGTGTGTGTGTGTGTGTGTGTGTGTGCGTGCGTGCGTGCGTGCATGCGTGCGTGCGTGTGTGTGTGTGTGTGTATACTGATGCAAAATGACCCGTTTGGTTTTCCTGAAATGGAAGCAGTGTTCAAGACTTGAAGAGCTCCGGGCTGTGGCGTGGGCTGGTCACGAAAGCCCACGTCCTCTTGCACATCCTCCTGAAGGACACATCACACCAGGACAAAGGTGCCTTGTTGTCAATTAATTCTATTTATCATTAAACATCTAGACTGTAATTTACAAAGATGTCACTACAAAAAGCTTAAAAGCCATCTTCTTATGGATTTTTTTTTTTTTTTGAGACAAGGGAGGGAGGTCTCATTTTGCTGCCCAGGCTGAGCTCAAACTACATTTCCTCCCCTCTCCGCCCCCCTCCATGTGCTTAGGATCACAGCGTGCGATGATTATTCCTGATACAAGAAGTCCTCCCCTGAAGATGCTACTAGCTGAGCTGGCTGGATGAAACAGGCTGGTACTCATCATTAAAATGGAATCAGCAGGGGCTGGAGGAATGGCCAGCGCCCTAAGTTCGATTCCACAGCGCCACATGAGCCAGGTGTGGTGGCGAAAGCCTGTAATTTCAGCATTAAAGAGGCTGAGGCAGGACTGCTGTGAGTTTGAGGGTAGCCTGGACTACAGGGTGAGAGGCTGCCTCACCAAAAAAAAAAAAAAAAAAGCAAAGCCAAAAAACAACAACAACAACAACAACAACAACAAGCCGGGAGCAAATCACCTCACAATTCCAAACTGCTCGTTTCCTATAGCAGAGATCTGTAAACCTGCGTGCTGGACACTGCAATCCTTATTTCGCTATTGGGGAAGCAAACAAGCTACGCAGACCAAAGAGTTAACGTTTTACACAGCAGCAAGCGGCGGGTGAAGATGGCTTGGCTTCAAACGAGGGACGCGTCCCGACCACCCGGGTCCCGGGACTACGGCGAACAACCCGACCGCCGCGGAACCCAGGGCACCCGTCCCGTGGGCCCCTGCTGCGGGAGGTGTGTGTGGGGGGTAATCCTCCGGTTTGGGCGGGGCAGGGCTAGTTCCCGCCTGGACCAATCAGAAGATAGGGACGGGACTAAAGGCGGTGGAGGCGGGGCCGACGCGGAAGTGGGTGTGTCCGGGGCGGGGCCTCAGGTTCCCCGAATGTGGTGACTTTCCCGGCTCGCAGCGCCCGGGCGCGGGTGAAGGGGTCAGGCTGGCGGAGGTTCTGGCTTCCGGCGTCGGGAGATGGCGGCCCTGGGCAGGACGGAACACGTGAGTGCGCCGCGGCGGCGGCGGCTGCCGCGGAACCCGCTCTTCCTGTGGCGGGCGCCGGGCGGAGACTGGCGGGTGGGAGCCCTGGGCGGGCGCCGTCTGGGGTGGGTCCCGCGACCGGTGGGCTCCTCGGGGCCGAGCGCGCGGGTCCTGGGGTCGCGTGCGTCGCCGTGCCGGAACCGGGCGCCTCACGTGACGCGCGTGGGCCGCCGGCCCCGCCTCTCCGGGCAGCCCGTGCGGCCGCCTCGGCTCCGGTCTCCGCTCCTGGGGAGTCTCCGGCCAGCAGGCTCCGCAGGGTCTGCGGGGCGCTGTGTCTGCGGTGGCGGCGGCGGCGTTTCGCGGGCTGACCTGTCGCTTCCGTCGCCCGGAAACCCTCAGTGGAGAAAAACAGTGTCAGGTGTTTTGAATCCGGGCATGGTAGGAGTGAAAAGATGGTTAAATATTAAATGGATCCAAACTAGATTACAAAAAAACGTTGCCGGAGTTTGCAGTGGGAGTACAGATTGATAGCATAATTAGAAAAATCTTATGTCTTTAAGTTTATTAAGAGAATTCTAGAGAAAACGTGTGGCCCCAGAATTGATGGGGTTTTCCATTGGGACATTATAAAATTCTTACTTGCTAGAAGTGTGAAATTGACACCTAGAGCTCTTTGTTTATTTATTTATATACTTATTTACCGAAACATGGCTCACTTTGTAGGCGAGACTGGTCTTGAACTCACTGTGTAACCCAGGCTGACTGTGATGTGTCTGCTGTGGGCCTCCCTTGGCCTGCCTGGCCTCTTGAGTGCTGGGCATTCAGGGCTTGTACCACCATGCTGAGCTTATATGGTACTGGAGAATCAAACTCAGGGCCTTGGACTTCCTAGGCAAGCAGTCTAACCGCTGTGCTATTACCCCAGCCCATTTTTCTGAATTTTTAAGGTTAAGATTCATATGTTGACGATTTATAGAAAAAAATGAACGTCTAAGAGGAAGTTGATACTTAGAAAAGTCTGTGCAGTAAGTGTGTATTTGGTACTGAGGTGCCCCTGGAGTTCTTGGATCTGTACCTTAGTTTTATGAATCAATTATAAGTGAATATTTCAGCAACAGTTATGTAGCTCAATTACTATAGATCTGGGGAAGCCAGCTGCTTTTGGTAGTCTCAGTGATATTTGAAGAAATGCAAATGGATGGTCCTGTTTCAATCCCCAGGATTGCTTAAAAAGAAGTTACCCAGAGGAGGGTGTTTCCTTAACCCGGTGTGGGATGTGTTCTTTCGCCTTTAACTCACATTATGACTTCAAAAGCTTTGGCGCTTAGTAGACTTGTCTTGGGAACATCCAAGCTGTGGTGACGGTCACCGGGCTGTTTCTGTCCTCAGGGTTCCGTGGACCTCGTCCAGAGTGTGGAAGATGACCCTCTCCTGGATACCCCGCTCCACCCCGGTCATGCCTTGCAGGCGCACTTCAGACCCAGCTTCCAGCCTCTTCCCACGGTCCACGCGGCAGGTCTCCTCCTGTTCATACAGGTGGGTTGGCTGCTCGCACACTGAAGGGCTTTATTTTTGTTTTTTTGTTTTTGTTTTTTATGATACTGGGGATGAGCCATGTAAGCTCTCTTCCACTGAGTTACATCCTCAGATGTACAGACAGGTGTGATCAAGGTGGATGTACTGGTGTTTTAAATGTACAGCATATCTTTATTCATACGTCTACTTCAGAGAATTTATTTTGTTTTTGTTTTTTGGACAAATTGGGGACTGAAACCAGGGTTTTCACATGGGGCTACATCATCCTGCTGATTTTTACATGGTGCTGGGGAATCAAACTTAAGGCTTCGTGCATGCTAGGCAAGTGCTTTAGCCACTAAGCAGCACCAGCAGCTCTGTTGTATACATATGTCTGTACACCCATAAGGTTATTGTTAGCACCACTCTTGTCTGTCATGTTAAGATAGTGCAAACTACCCACCAGGGCATTGTGTATGTCCCCTCCACACAAAGGGATGCCGTGCAATTATTATAAAATCAGTGTGTACGTAGTAATGGAAAATGGCCTTTACATTACACTGTTGAGTGAGAAATAACCAGGATTACAACTTGTGTGCAGAATATTTCTGTTAGCAGTTATATTTCGGGGCAGGAGCTGGGATCCATCCTAGGAACTCTGCCACTGAGCTGCATCCTCAACCTTTTTAATTTTTTTTTTAATTTTGAAACAGGGTCTTGCTAAATTGCTCAAACAACCTCAAACTTGAAATCATACTCCCAAAGTTCTGGGATTGTAAGGGTGTGCCATTATGCCCAGACCTATCTGCCTTTAGTACCATGGGATCGATCACCTTGATTTTACTTATTTAGAGACAGGGTCTTGCTCTGCAGCCCAGGCTGGTCCTCAACTCACTACGGAGCCCAAGCTGGCCTTGGACTCACGGCCATCCTCCTGCCTCAGCCTCCCAGTGCTGGGATGACAGGCGTGCACTGCCACACCCAGCTTAGTGATGCTGGGGAATGAACTCAGGTACTTAGCGCTTGACTTAGCGCTGAAGTACTTTAACCACTGAGCCATTCCTCTAGCCCTGATTGCCTTAATTTTGGAAGGGCAGAAGCCTGTCTGGCTTCGAAGTCATGATCCTCCTGCAGTGTGATCCTCCCAACTGCTGGGAGTACCGGTGTGAGCCACCACACCCAGATCACAGGCCATTTATTTTATTTTGGCTTACGTAATGTGCTACTGGCATCAAACCCACGTTTAACAGTGCTTGGGGGTGTGGCTCAGTGGTTAGAGTGCTTGCCTACCAAGCGCAAGGCTCTGAGTTTGATTCCGGAGCACCACATAAGCTGGGCGTGGTGACACACATCTTTCATCCCAGCACTTAGAAGGCTGAGGCAGGAGGATTGCTGTGAGTTGGAGGCCAGCCTGCATTCCACAGCAAGTTCAGGACCAGCCTGGGCTACAGAGCAAGACCCTGTCTCAAAAAACAAAACAAAACAAAAAAATCACACTAAGTTGCCCAAGCTGGGCTTGAGCTTGGAATCTTCCCGCCTCAGCCTCCCAGAATGCTGTGACTATCAGCAAGTTTTTTAAATTGGTTAGGAAGTTTATAAAAACAGCAAAAAAGAGGTTTTTAGGTTCACTGGCATGTACCGATGGCACGAGTCGTGGCTGTCATAACCTTGCCTTCTGTTTTGGCGGCGATCCTTCAGTTGACTAACCGCGAGTCCCGCGCTGTCCCTCCCGGCAGGCCGTGTTTGTTGTGTTAGCGTTTCTGGCGGGCGTGCTGTGTTCGTACCCGGATCCCAGCGAGGACAGGTGCCCAGGCAGCTACACTGACCCTCTGAAGGTGCAGACGGTGATAATCCTGGGCAAGGTGGTGCTGTGGATGCTGCATGTGCTGCTGGCGCGCTACATCCAGTATCACCACGGCCGAGCCCGGAGCCGGGGCTATACCTGGATCTGCCGGTCCACGAGGCACCTGCAGGGCCTGGCCCTGGCGACGCACTCTGCTGGTAAGCCTGGTCTCCTCGGCCTGTCAGCAGCTTCCGTGACAAAAATGACATCGGTAGGGATGTGTAAAATTTAGTTTTCTTGTCCTTTTCATTTTTTTTTTTTTTGAGTGTTTTAAAATAAGGTTCCACTGTAAAATCCAGGCAGCTTGCAACTGAGTAGCCCACACTAGCCTTGAGATCCTCCTGCCTCAGCTTCCTGAGTTCCAGAATTATAAACATGCATCACCACATCTACACCCACCTAAAGTTTTATTTTTATTTTAAAATTTCATAATCAGATGTATTTCTGTGAGAGCGATGTATGTTGTGGTTACTAAAATGTGGATTACTTTAATGTCTTGAAGCTTTTCTTATATAGTATGTAAGATTTATTGGCTTATTAATAAATAAGCCTTAGTTGTACTTGACGTCTGCATGGTTAGGAGTGTGGAGTCCACCAGGTATCCCTGAGTGAATGCAGACTTGCTCTGCCAAATGCTGCATCACTAAGCTATGTGTGTCCTTCGACCTTGGGTATTACTGAAGGTCCAGTGGCATTGAACTCAACTTTATGGATTTTCAACTTAGTGTCTTTTTAAAAGATCCTCTTCCTGTTAGTCCACTGTAAGTATTAAAAATTTATTTCAGCTTCTAGTGGTATAGCTTAGTGGTTAAGGTTCTTGCCTAGCAAGATCAGGGTGCTATGTTCAGTTCCGCAGTACCACATAAGCCAGGCACGGTGGTGCATGCCTATGATTGTAGCAGGATGCTGAGGCAGGCATTACCATGCATTTGAGGCCAGCCAGCCTGACTACAGGGTGAGACTCTGTCTCAAAGAAAAAAAAAGTAGGGCTGGAGGGATGGCACAGCAGTTAAAGCAGTTGTCTTGCAAGCACAGGCCCTAAGTTGATTCACCAGCACCGCATAAAGCTGGGCATGGTAGCAGACGCCTATAATCTGAGCACTTGGGAGGCTGAGGCAGAGGATTGCCATGAGTCCAAGGCCAGCCTGGGCTACATCGTGAGTTTAGGACCAGCCTGGACTACAGAGTGAGACCCTGTCTCCAAAAAAGGAAAAAAAGTAAATAAAAATTAATTTGGGCTGGTTATTTTATATTGATACAGGATCTCCCTGAGTTGGCCTGTGCTGACCCCAAACTCTCTGTCTCAGCCTCGGGAGGGCCAGGATCACAGGCGTGCGCCACCTTACCTGGCTCATTTTTAATTTTCCTTCTGTGCAGTTCTCCTTCCTCAGCCTCCCCAGTGCTGGGATTACATGTGTGCACGACCACACCCAGCATAAGTGTGTTTTATCTGCTGAGCTATTCCTCCAGCCCCCGTTGGTGTATTATATTGAAAGATAAGCAGTAGCAAACTTTCAGATTTGTAATCCCAGCACTCTGGAAGGCTGAGGCAGGAGAGTCACAAGTTTGAACCCATTCTGGGCAACTTAGTGAAATCCTGTCTCAAAATAAAAATAAAAGATGTGGCAGGGCTCGGTTGCCAGTAACATGCAAATAATGGGTGAAGGGCAAGCAGGAAGCTCATCACTCGGTGACGTTCTTGGTGGAAAGCCCGATGTCACTCATCTCATTCATTCGTGCACTGACTCAGTGGTACTTGGACTCGAGCCCAAGCTGTTGCTCCAGCTTGTTCTGGGTCTGATTTCAAGGCAGCGTCTTGCCAGGTTTCCCAGGCTGTACTCAATCTTGTGTTCCTCCTGCCTCTGCCTCCTAGAGTTCTGGGATTACGGTCCTGTGCCACCCAGCTTGGCAGAGAGAAGGGGTTTGTAGGGCCGCATGATCCTGACTGACCTTGCACAGGAAGCTCCCTCGCTTGCTCCCTGCTTCCTTGGAGGACATGTGTGGCTAGCGGGGCTCACTGTGGGTATGTAGCACTCTTTTTGGCCAGAAGATGTCGCTGAGACACAAAGATAAAAGCAGAAACTTGCCTTTCCTGAAAGATCTTGTGTGGTCTGTGACCAGAGTAATCGGTCCTCTGCTGATGGTCTAGAAATTTTCTTTTTTTTTCTGAGATTAACCCGTAGAGCACTGAGCTACATTCTCAAAGTTTAATCATGATCCATCTTTTAACAATTAGACCTTTAAGTTTTTTGATTTTTGTCCTGAGGTACGATCTGGCTCTGTAGTCCAAGCTGGCCCTGAAGGTACAGCAATCTTCTTGCCTTACACTTCTAGGGTTACAGTGGTCTACCACCATTCCCGGCTTATATGGTGCTAGGGAATCACACCAGGGCCTTGCTCACGCTAGGCGAGGGCTTAACCACTGAGCTGTGGTCCAGCCTTAGACAGACCTTCAGTTTAATCACAGATGATAACACTTTCATGTCTTATAGAAAGACTCAGAAAATCAAAGGGAGGACAAGTATTTACCTGGTTTCTTTCATCTTTGGCTGATTATAAATAAATAAAAAGTAATGTGTAGCCGATAAAGCCCGAGTTCAAACCTTTTGTCGGCAATTTAGAAACTTAATTAGACCCTGTCTCGAAACTTAAAAAGGGAGCTGGGGTGTGGCACAGGGAGGAAAGCAGGCAGAGAGCCTAGTAAGCACAAGGCCATGGGTTTGATTCCCCAGCACCATGTAACAGTGTGTGGTGGTGCACACCTGTAATCCCCACCCTTGGGTGGCTGAGGTAGGATTGTTTGTGTGTTCATGTGTTCAGGCCAGCCTGACTACAGAGACGCCATTTCAAAAAAAATAAAAATAAAAAAGGTTAAAGATACAAAGATACAGCTTAAGAGTGAAGGTCCTGAGTTCAATCTCCTGTACTGGGGGGAAAAAAATCATGCTCAAGGTCATAGGGAAAGTGTCCTTCTTCCCATATCTCTTGGGGGCCTCCCTACCTCTGGAAGGCCTGAGGTGGTACGTAGCCCCAGGCCGCCTTGCTGATGTGGGGTGGTGTTCTCAGGCTCTGGAAGGGCTAGGTCTTTCACTTTTGTTTTTGTTTTGTTTTTGAGACAGAGTGTCGCTCTGGGGCCCAGGCTGGCCTTGGACCCATGGCAGTCCTCCCACCTCAGCCTCCCAGTGCTGAGATTATAGGCATAACACCATGCTCGGCTTTTTTCTTAAGGTCTTTCACTTTTGTGTTCTGACTAGAAGTTTGCTGTGGGGAGCTGCTGGGAGAAGCTGCTTGGGATTTGCCTGGGACTCTATGTCAGGTGTCATAAAACCAGATTTTTTTTTTTTTTTTAGCATGGTGGTAGTGGGCCAGGCTTGTAATCCCAGCACTTTGGGAGGGTGAGGTAGAAAGATCCCAAGTTTGAGCCCCACCTGGGCAAATTAGTGAGACCCTGTCTCAAACAATAAGAAGGGATATAGCTCGGAGTCAGAGTCCTGTTCAATTCCTAGTACTGAAAAAAAAATTGTTTTTCTTTCATGGTTCTGGGAAGCAGATTCTGGCTTCTTGCATGCTAAGCAAGTGCCCTACAGCCTCAGCCCTCAGAATTTTTATGATAACGATAAACAGTGTTAATATATGCCATGAAAATTTAAAGAGTGCCAGCGACACATCTCAGGGTGAAGGTACACTTTGAGTAAGACCATTTTTCTCTGTACTGAACTAAATGGCCAGCGTAGATTTGTTCAGCAGTGAGCTAGTGAGCCTCAGGGTGGGGACCTGAGTGGCCCTAATAGGCTCGTCCCCTGGGACCTTCCCACCGTGTGCCAGTGTGAATCCAGGCCTCCCCAGCCCCTGACCTGTTGGATGTGTAAGTCAGCGGTTCCTGTGACCCCATTTCAGGTTATATCATCTCCTAACTGGTTGTCAGAATCTAGGAAGCCTTTTGCCTGTCTGGTGTTACATCACACACACCAGAAAACCCTGAACTATAATAAAGTCTGTGAGTCAGATGGATGCTTTGGATGGCCCCCCAGGCTGAAAATTCCGTTCACATGAAGTTGGGGTACAGTGAAAGCTCCTCAGGTTTGTTCAAGAGTTTGTGTAAACTGGGTGTGTGGCACACGCCTATAATCTTAGGACCATGGGAGGCTGAGGCAGGAGGATCACAGCCTGAGGTACATAGAGTTCAAGGCCAGCTACATCTCTTTGAAAAACCAAAAGAAAGGGGATCGAGAAGTCAAGCTCTCAGTATCAAGTTCTAAGTACCTGAGTTCATTCCCCAGTACCACATGTGCAGGGTGTGGTGGCGCACGTCTGTAATCCCAGCACTGGGGAGGGTGAGGCAGGAGGATGGAAGTGAGTCCGAGCCCAGCCTGGCCTCCATAGTGAGTTAAAAACCAGCCTTGGCTGCAGAGCAAGACCCTGTCTCAAAGAAAAAAGAATGTTTTTCTAGAAGTTAAACTTCCAGTCTTTGTAGTGAGCAGCCCTGTCCTCCGGCTGTGTAGGGTGGCCATAAGTCCTTCATTAGCATAAACTCAGGTGGGAAAGGGTTTGTTATAAATAACAAAACACAGTTCTGTCACTTAGGGAATTCCTAGGATTGTAGAAACTGCGAAATCAGCTGTGTGGCCAGGACTGCTGATGGGATGTGCGCTTGTTTATGTGTGACCTATGGCGTCCTCACTGAGCTACATACAGCCCATTTCTGTCTGTTGTTGAGGCATGGTCTTGCTCTGTAGACCAGGCTGATCCTGAGGTCTCTATAGCCCAAGCTGGCCTCCAGCTTTCACCTGTCCTCCTGCCTCAGCCTCCCAAGTGCTGGGATTGCAGGCCTGTGCCATCACTCCTGGTTTATGTGGTGCTGAGGAATTGACCCAAGGCCTTGTATTTGCTAAATGAGCACTCTAACTGCTGAGCGACGTGCCCCGACCTGGATTTTGATCTTTGAGGCAGGGTCTTGCAGGGTTCCTGAGCTTTCCAGGCTGGGCTTAAGTTTGCGATAATACAAGATGCTGTGTTGCTCCTGCCACGTAGAAGATCACAAGGGGTTTGGGAGCTTGGTGCCCAGAACCAATGCACTGTCCTCACCACGCTGTGTTCTGTCCCTGCAGGCAACGTGGCGCTTCTCCTCCTCTTGGGTGTGCAGCACTCCTTACCGGAGCCCCGCAGGCTGTACCTGGACCTCATCCTGGCCACCCTGGCCCTGGAGCTGCTGTGCTGCCTGGCCTGTCTTCTTGCCTATGCAGGTGACGATGGCCTGTGGCCGCTCTTATGTGACCCTCACCTGCGTCCCTTCCGGTTGGAAACTGAGCCCGTTTTCTCAGTGACAAGGAACTTTTCCTACCAGGCTGAGAACCGGCCTCTCATTGCCAACTTCCCCCACTTAAGGCCAAGAGGAAGGTAGAGTCACCAGCACTGTGTGGCTGTTCTTGGGTTTTGTTTGTTATGGTAGCGGTCTGGCTCCGGGCCTTCCCACTAAGCTACATCCTTGGCTCATTTTTATTTTTGATTTTGAAGCTGGGTCTCACTGAATTGCCCAGGCTGAGCTCAAACTTGGCAATGTCCTGCCTCAGCCTCCCGGAGCACTGGGATTACCAGCCTGTGCCCCCAGGCCCTGGTGAATCACTTCTAAATTCATACCATCACTAAATTTTTGTCAAGTAACGTGAAGCCTTTTGGTTAAAAACAGTCATGTATAAGCCTCACAAGCTTTTGCTTCCCAAAGGTAACCAAAATACAAGCATTACATTTAAAAAAATTGAAAACAAAATAGCTTGATGTGATGGCACACGCCTGTGATGTCAGCACTTAGGAAGCTGAGGCAGCAGGATCATGGGTGTGAGGCCAGCCTGGGAAACCAGCCTGTCCAGGGCTAGCCTGGGCTACACTCCAAACCCAGCAAGACCCTGGATAAAAAATAATGGTAGTAATAATAATAACAGTAATAATAATAAAAGATTCTTTCCTGGACCTGGTTGTGTAGGCCTGGAAACCCAGCAAGTGCCCTGGGAGGTTTAGGAAGAAAGATCACAGGACCGATCCCAGGGCAATTTAGGCAACTTAGTAAGGTTCTATCTCAAAATAAAAAGGGGGGCTTAATGAAAAGGCCCTGTGCTCAATCCCCAACAACAACAACAAAACATTTTTTTTAGTGTAGGACTTAGGGCATGGTCAGTGGTTAAAGCACTTGCTCACCTTGCACGAGACCAGGGTTAAATTCCCCAGCACCACATAAAGACTAGCTGGGTGTGGTTGCATACACCTGCAGTCCTAGCGCCTGTGAAGCTGAGACTGGAGGATTGCCCAGAATTCAAGGCCAGCTTGAGCTACCTAGTGAGTTCAGGACCAGCCTGAACTACAGAGGGAAATGTCCATAATGCAGCTAAGCAATGACATTGAACAGATCATTATTTTGTGACAGTAAATATATCTACTTTGACAAAAATCATTTCTCTGGGTATCTGGAAGGAAGTCCTCATCCCCAGCTTGAGGTTGGCTTTACTGTTTTGTGCGTCTCTCCCAAGGTCAGGAGAAAGGTGTTTCTAATGTGATGGAATGACTCCTCTGTGGATGTGAATGAGATCACTTTTTTCTTTTTCTTTTTTTTCTTGAAACAGGGTCTCACTCTGTAGTCCAGGCTGGTCCTGAACTCACTATATAGCCCAGAAGACTGGCCTTGGACTCATGGCAATCCTCCTGCCTCAGCCTCCTGCCTCCAGAGTGCTGGGATTACAGGCATGTGCCATCATGCCCAGCTTATGAGTTGCTGGGAAGTTGAACTCAGGTACTCAGTGCTTTAACCACTTTAACCGCTGAGCCGTTCTCCAGCCCAAGATCACTTCTGGATTTGGAAGTGAGCAGCCAGACGAGTGAGGAGTAGGGTCGCATATGTTCCTCACTCCACCCTCTGAGCTTTATAGACCTTAGAGAATGAGGCTAGTTTCTTTGTTATTAGACAGTCTTACTGTGCAGTTCAGGTTAGTCTTGAATTCACTGTGTAGCCCACGCTGGCCTCAAACTCACAGCAATCCTCCTGCCGCAGCCTCCTGAGTGCTGAGATTACACTTGTGCGCCAGTATACCTGGCTAATGTTGCATATGGTGCTGGTAAATCGAACCCAGGGCCTCTGGCCTGCTAGGCAAGTGCTCTGACCACCCTGCAGCATTGCCAGCCCCTAATTCCCTTTTATTGTTTACTTGGGTCTAAGTCACTCCACCTCCCAGGGTGCTGGGGTACTGTTCTGCCCCACCAGGCCATGGAGACTATAGTTGTTTTCCTAAATTTGAAATTTGTATTTGCATATCACCTTCCTTTCCCCATCCCCCTGGGACTTGAGTTTAAGGTAAGATTACTTTTCACTTACAGGAACTATTTTAGCATATCAACAAAGTAATCTGGGCTGGAGGAATGGAACGGCCTGTTCCAGGGCCTGCTGGATTCCCCAGCACCATGCAAGCCAGGTGTGGTGGCATACACCTGTCACCCCACTCTCAAGAGGCTGAGGCAGGAGGATTGCTGTGAGTCCAAGGCCAGCCTGAGCTACATAGTGAGTTTAGGACCAGCCTGGGCTACAGAGCGTGAGACGCTGTCTCAAAAAAATAAATACATAAAAAGTAAAGTGTTCCATAGGTTGTGAATAAACATTGCATCGTCCTGTTGGTTGACCCTAGTTTAATTTGATACTGCGTGAAGGCTGTTTTGTCTTACGGCAGGAGGATTGTGGCGGTCATAGTTTAAATTTGGGCAGAGTATTTACTTACTTTTGTTTTACTTAGTGATGCTGAGGACTAAGCCCAGGGCTTTCACACTGAGCAGCGTCCTCAGCCACCCCCCCTTTTTTGTGTTTAGGGACAGGGTCTCACCAAATTGCTGAGTTCCCCACGGTGGGCTTGAACTTGCAATCCTCCTGCTTCAGCCTCCCAGGCCTGTGCCTCCACACCCAGCTCACTTTGCCAAGTGCACACGTCAGATTCTCACGCGGAGCCTGACAGTTCCTCAGTTAGACAGCGCTACCCTGTGCTTCGCTCTGTGTACCTAGGGTTTTATTTAGGACACCTGGAGTCACGTGTCCTCACAAATTACATCTGTGAATGCTCAGAGCGACCTTATTCGTAACGGCCGGACAGTGGACACAGCCCAGATGTTGCTGGAGTAAACTGAAAAACATACAACCAGACAACATTATATCCATACCATGGAGTATTACCCCGACATTAAAAGAGATGCATATATATAGAGAGAGAGGGGGGTGGGGGGTGACTGGCTGTAGAGATGCCTGCTACAGGTTGGCTGAACCCTGGAGTCTTACCCCAATGGGAGAAGCTGCTACGTGAGCACAAACGGTGTGCACCCTTGTCTGTGAAGTGTCCAAGCGGCCGTGTCCCACAAGAATCACTTGTATAGTGTGCTGTGAAGTCAGGACCCTGTGGGAAGCCTGGCTAGTGAAGGCGTCGCTGACTCGCATGTGTGAAGTAGGAGTAAAAGAGCACCCAGGCCCTGCAGGGTGTGCCAATGGACTGAGGTCATTTGTGTAAAGCAGTTCAAGTGTGCCCGGTGTAGTAAGAACACAGTAAGCCAGCCACATGTGGTGGCACAGACCTGTCATGTCAGCCCTTGGGAAGCTGAGACAGGATTGCAGCCTTGAGCCCAGCCTGGGCTGTTTAGTGACATAGCAAGACCCTGTCTGAAAAAAACCACACAGAGCTGGAGGAATGGCACAGTGGTTGGAGTGCGTCCATAGCAAGCACAAGGCCCTTATTGCAGTTTTCCAGCGCTGCACTTGGGAGGCTGAAGCAGGAAGATTGCCTTGATTTCAAGGACAGCCTGGGCTACGGAGTGAAATTTTGTCCTCAAAAAACAAGTACACACTGGACTCGGGTTATAGTTCAGTGGAGAGGCCTTGGCTCAATCTCCAGTACCCACCCACCACCGCGCCCCCCCCAAAAAAAAAAAATAAAGAGAAAAAGACTTTGGGGGCTGGGAGCGTAGCTCAGTGGTTAGAGCACTTGCTTAGCGTATGCAGGGCCCTGAGTTCAGTTCCCCAGCAGCACATAAAGTAGGTATGGTGGTTTGTTCCTGTAATCCCGGCAGTCTGGGCTACATGGTGAGTTCAAGACTAGCCTGGACTACACAACAAGACCCTGTCTCAAAAACAAAAAACAAACTTTGAAATGTCTGAGTAAATTAATGAACAAACCCATTGATTTACTTTCTTTGAAACAATTTTATGCCTGTTATTTGAAAGAAGAGCTAGTTTGTGTAATTTAAATGATTGAAAATAGAAAATTTCTTAGTATTAACCTAATACTGACTTTATTATTTTAGTGAAAATTACCAAATTTAATAGAGCCAAACCACAGCCAGATGTACTTGAAGAAGAAAAACTGTATGCCTGCGCCCATGCAAGCAGTGCTGCCTCGGAGACGGGGTTCAGGTGAGTCCTGGATGGGGAGGGGAGCTTTGAGAAGGGAAGGCTTTTGTCCCTAGAGATCTAGAAACCATCGTGGCTCTTCGAGTTTATGACTAGGTATTTGTACCTTGATAATTATGTTGGTTCCTTTCTTTTGACTTGTGGTAAAAGCACGAAAATTCAGGATATGGGGCTGGAGGAACAGCACGGCAGTGAGAGCGCTTGCCTAGCAGAGGAGGCCCCAAGCTGATCCCCACCTTAAGGCATGGTGGTGCGTGCCTGTCATGCCAGCACCTGGGTGCCAGAGTGAGTTCAGGACCAGCCTGGGCTACACAGAGAGATCCTGTCTCAAAAAAGAAAGAAAAATCAGTATGTGCAAAGCACACTGATGTCAGGAGTGAGGGTCACCAAAATGCAAGGCATAAGAGGTGGCCGCGGGCGCCACCCCACCTGCAGGGTGCTGGCGCCAAGTGTGCGGGGCAGCGGGAAAGGGACTGCACAGACCCCAGGGGGTCCTGGGCAGGGGCCTGTGACTAGGGGATGGGTGGCCGCTCACCACGCGTGATTTCTGCAGGACTCTTTCAAGCCTGGAAGAAGTTGTGGAGAAGCAGAGCGACGCAATCACATACCTGAAGCGACGCAATGCTCTGCTCAGTAAGCGGCTGCTGGCACTCGCAGCCTCGGACCTGGCCCCTGGCTGGGCAGAGCGGGAGCGGCCCACAGGGTGATCACCGCGCTCCACCCCCCCGCCACTCTACCACACGTCCCTGCGCACTAGGCACCAGATTGCCTCCTGCCTGGGTGGCCGCGGATCCTGGGCTTCAGGTTGTTTGAAAGGCGCTTTGTCGAAATCTTGGTAACCTAAGAATGTCTGTTCTGTATATTTTGAAATTATTTACTTCCTGGGTTTTCACAGGCTCAAAGGCATAGTTAAAACATCTCATGGGGGCTGGAGGAATAGCAAGTGTAAGGCTGTGAGTTCAATTCCCCAGCAGCCTACAAACTGGGTGTGGTGGCACATGCTTATAATCCCAGCACTCCAGGACCCCGAGGCAGGAGGGTTGCCTGATTTGAGTCCAGCCTGGGCTAATGAGTTCAGGACTAGCCTGGACTACAGAATGAGACTCTTGTCTCAAAAAAAAAAAAAAAAAAAATGTGTGTGTGTGTGTGTGTGTGTGTGTGTGTGTGTGTGTGTGTGTATGAATAAAAATCCCATGGTTAAAACTTTTTTTATTTTGTGAGAGAGTGTCTGTAGTCTGTTCTAGTCCTGAGCTCAATGTGTAGACCTGGCTGGCCTCAGACTCACAGCAATCCTTCCAGTAGCTTGCCGAGTACTGGGATTACAGAGGCGTGCCAACACGCCCAGCTTCCCAGCACTTTTCCTGTGACATTAGGCCCCTGTCATGGCTGAGGATAGTTTGGGGTAATGTGTGCTGTGTGTGCGAGGGCCCTGGGTTTGATCCCTGACAACACAAAAAAGAAAAAAAAATAATAACAAAAAAAGAACCCTTTAATAATTTAGCTATTTGTAAAGAAAGTCTGACATGGCTGGGTTTTGTTGTTGTTGTTTTGTTTTGGCTTTGTCTTTTTGAGACAGGGTCTGGCTCTGTAGCCCTGGCTGGTCTTGAACTCACTGGTGTAGCTCAGGCTGGCCTTAGACTCAGGACATTTCACTGGCCTCAGCCTCCCAAGGGCCGGCACTACAGGCAGGCATCACCACATCCAGCTTTACAAATAGAACTCAAGGACTTGGCTTGTGGTGAGCTCTTTAACCTCTGTGTTTAAGCCAACTTGTGTTGTACTGTTTTTTTATTGTGAGTGGTGGTGTTAGGGATTAACCCAGGGCCTTATACATGCTAGGCTGTACCACTGAGCTACATCTTCAACCTAAACAATAATTTTATTTTTTTCTGCTGGTGCTGTGTCTCAGGCCCAGGGCCTTCACACAGCATCTCTGGCTTGTTTTTTGTTCTTGATTCGAAAACATGGTTTTGCTAAGTTGCTAAACTGCCCAGACTGGGCTTGAATTTGGGATCCTCCTGCCTCAGCCTCGCAGAGTGCTGAAGTTACAGGCCTGTGCCACTGAGCCCAGCTTAAACAGTGTTTTCAAGAAATAATTTTAAGTGCTAGAGAAATGGCACAGTGTTTTGTTAAAGTGCTTGACTAGCAGTCATAACACCCAGAGTTGATGTCCCAGCACCACATAAGCCAGGCGTTAATCCCAGCACTCAGGGAGGCTGAGACAGGAGGATTGCCATGAGTCCAAGGCCAGCCTGGGCTCCATAGTGAGTTCAGGACCAGCCTGGGCTGCAGAGTGAGACCCTGTCTCAAAAAAAAAAAAAAAAAAAAAAAAAAAAAAAAAAAAAAAAAAAAAAAGCTGGAGATGTAGCTCAGTGTGAGGTTTCCCCAGCTCAGGGAGAGGCCCCTGGGACACATAAATAAATCAGACAGGAAGATGACCTGTGCCAAGAGGACGTGACCCAGTGACGCACTGAGAACCTTCTCTCTGATTTGCTCTGGGCCAACTTGCCGTGTTTGTCTCCGTTGATTCCACCTGCATCGGATCAACAAATTCAGTGCCAAAAATGGAAACTTCTGTAGTTTTAAATCTATCTCAGAGCCAGGAGGCTGAGGCAGAAGATCACAAGTTGAAGTCCAGCCCGGGCAGTTCAGCAAGACCCTGTCTCAAACAAGAAAAAAAAAAGTAGGTTGGGGATGTAGCTCAGAGCAGAGCCCTGGCTGCCTTCAATCCCCAGTACCAAAAAGACAGAGGAAAAAAAAAATCTGTTTAGAAAAAAAAAAAAGATTTTTTTAGTCTCAGACTATACTTAAAATCTATACACTGATCTTAACCATACCTGTTTCTTTGGACAGAGCTGCGGTGTTTCTACGAGCAGGTGGCATCACTTTTCCATTTTCCTTGCCTGCTCCTTAGTGGACCATTCCTCGCTGGCACTGTACACCCTGCCTAAGAAAGACTTTCCATTGAAGGCTTAATAGGAAGGGAGGAGACATGTGTGACTCTACTAGCTCTGGTTGTTAGTTGAATACTCAATATTTGATTTGAAAAATCATACCAAACTCTGTAGGAGCTGGGCAAGCTGATGTTTGTAATGCTACTACTCAGGAGGATGAAGCAGGAGGATTGCCATGAGTGAGTTCAGAAACAGCCTGGACTACAGAGACCCTATCTCAAAAATAAATATTTCAAATGATAAATGAAACTAAATATCAGAACTAGCAAAACAGAAGCCAATAAAATGTGTTTCTTTCTGAGTGCAAGGATTTGCACACAGGGGCTTCCCTCAGAGCTCTGCCCCGTGCCCCACATTTTATTGTTTGAGACAAGGCCTTGTCCAGTCACCAGATTGTCTGGACTGAGTTTGAACTTGTGATCTTCCTGCCCCAGCTTCCCAAAGTCTTGGATTACAGGCCTGCGTTGCCAGGCCCAAACCAAGTAATTTAAATATTAAATGTCCTAATCACCAGCCTAGTACTGTGCAGGCACTACAGATGTGGAAAATAGAGATTGGTTCAGCTGGGCCCAGTGGCGCAGGCCTGTCGCCTCAGCACTACAGAAGGGGCAGGCTAGAGGATGGAGGGTCTGAGCCCAGCCCAGGCAGCTGACTGAGCGAGGCCCTGTCTCAAAAGTATGAAGAAAGGCGAGGCACAAAGCTCTGTGTGAAAACCCAGGCATTGTCCTTAGCACCACAAAGAGGCTGGGTTAGATGTCAAGTACTGTGGCACACACCTGTAATCCCAGCACTTGGAAGGCTGATGCAGGAGGACCTGGAGTTTGAGGCCAACCTGGTAGCAAGACCCTGTCCAAAAAAAAAAAAAAAAAAAAACCTAGTTTGAACCTTGTATGAGAGGGTTTGTGGGGTCTTTACCACATGAAATAATGACAAAGCGTGTGATACTGATACTATGGTCACGCCAGTAACAGTGTCCAAGGGATGGGATGCTGTAGACATTCCAGGAAGATGACTGAAGCAGAGCAAGGCTGGAGGGCTGGCACAGTGGTTACAGCTTGCCTAGCAAACACAAGGCCCTGGGTTCAGTTCCCCAGCACCTAAACTGGGCATGGTGGTGCACGCTTGTAATCCCAGCAGTGGGACCTGAGGCAGGACGATTACCATGAGTTCAAGGCCAGCCTGGGCTACATAGTGAACTCAGGACCGGCCTGCACTACAAAGTGAGACCCTGCCTCAAAAAAGAAAGAAAAAATAGCTACAAAATACCACAAGCACCAAGCACCTACATGTACAGCTTGAACCAAACGTGTGACGGAGGAGGAGGTGTGGCGGGGACAGGCCTGCCGAGGGATCACGCCCTGCCCAGGAGGCTGTGATCCATCCACAGGAAGGCTTCTCACCAAGATGTGATGCCAGTTTTAGGTTAAGAGGCTCACCTGCGAGGCTGAGGTTGGAGAATTGTAAGTCCCAGCCCTGCCTGGGTGACGTAATGACTCTGTGCCTCAGAATCAGAAATTTAAAAAATGAGCTGAGGACGTACCTCCATGTAGAGGCCTGATACGATCCGCAGCACCCCCCCCCCCAAAGTTTTGTTTTAGAAGGGAAGATCAGGCCCTGAACTACTACTGGCAGATGTGTATCAGCCTGTGTGCATACATAAATACGTAGACACATACATGTACGTGTGTTCCAGATGACAGGACCATCGCAGATCCCTGCAGAGCTAAAGGCCCATTATTCTCTAATGAATGGAAATACAGAAAAATAGCTATCTGAAGACCTCCCGTGAAGGACCTGGCCCCCCGTTCTCTGTTCCTCCTGTGCGGTTGCCAACTGCACGTGGTATCAGCGTGCGGCCCTGAGCCCACGCCATGGGTGCAGCCTTGCCTCACGATGCATTTCTTTAAATACTAGTGAAGTTTGTCCATCACTGTTTCCAGATTCTTTGGCCTTCCACGAATCTTGTTACATGTGTATTAAAGTCCTTTGCCTGTTAGTCTCCCAGGACATTGTTTCCTTTTGCTTTTTTTTTTTTTTGGGGGGGGGGGGGGCATAGGGAGGAGGTCTCACTCTGTAGCTCTATAGTCCCGGCTGGTATGAACTCACTGCAGTCCTCCTGCCTCAGCCACCAGCCATGACCAACTCAATTTGTATTTTTCTTTTTTAGACAGGGTCTCGCTTTGTAGTCCAGGCTGGCCTTGGACTCAGGGCAATCCTCCTGCCTCAGCCTCGCAAGTGCTAGGATTACAGGCATGTGCCACCATGCCCAGCTTATGTGGTGCTGGGGAATTGAACTTGGGTACTTAGCGCTTGACGTATCCCTTGTTATGCACGGGCTTTAACCACTGAGCCATTCCTCCAGCCCCATTTGGTATTCTTCTTAAGCGGATTCTTTCTCTATAATCAAGTTCAGTGAATAAAGCGCTTGCCTGGCAAGCACCCAGCCCTGGGCTTAATTCTGCAGAATCACATAAACTGGGCACAGTAGTACATGCCTGTAATCACAGCACTTGGGAAGCTGAAGCAGGAGGATTGCTGTGAACTTGAGGCCAGCTTGGACTACATAGTTAAGTTCAGGACCAGCCTAGACTATGGATCGAGACCCTGTCTCAAAAACAAGCCATGGGCTGGAGGAATGGCACAGTGCTCGCCTTGCAAGTGCAAGGCCCTGAGTTTGATTCCCCGACAGCCACTAAAGCTGGGTGTGGTGACATATGCCTGTGGAGTCCAAGGCCAGCCTGGACTACATAGTGAGTCCAGGACAACCCTAGAGTACAGAGCAAAGCCCAGTTTCAAAAAAATTTTAAAAAGCAACATATTAAAGGGCTGGAAGAATAGCACAGTAGTTAAGTGTTTGCCTAGCTAGTTCAATGCCCTGAGCTCTATTCCCCAGCACATTAAGCTGGGCATGGTGGCACATGCCTGCTGAGGCAGGAATATTGCTGTGAGTTCAAGGCCAGCACAGGCTACATAGTAAGTTCAGGACCAGCCTGGATTATAGGGACCCTATCTCAAAAAGAGTAGAGTTAATATGTGTGTGGAGTGTTTCCATATTTGGAAATACTATGGATCAGGAAGCAACTGGAAAACAAGGGTGGCCAGCTGTAAAACCTAAAGACCCCACAGGCTTGAGACTCGCCACCACGAACAATGGAACCAAAGGCTTTTAAGATATAAAATTCGAAGAATGGAGCAGCATGCTGCCACTAAGATAAATTTGAATCATTTGCAGGGAAGATCCTGCTCAGTGAAATGAGTCATACACAGATGGCTAAGTATTTTACGGCTTTCTGAACTTGAGACAACAGAACCTTAAAAAGGGACAATAAGACCCTGTAGACAGCAAAAGGGGACAGGAGCTGAAAAGGGGTGTGATTTGTAAATAAAGACAACAAAATTCTCTTTTTTTTTATTTGCCACAAAAAAAAAAACAGAAACCATCCGTATTAGTGGGGTGCCACAGGATATTTCAACATAGCCAGATATTGTATGCTGTAGCCGTACATGAACGTGTCATTTATCATCCCCAGCGTTCCAAGTGTGTGCTGACATTGCTGTTCACCATATACAGAGCCTAGGTATGACAAACCAGGCCTGGTGCCTAGTAATCCCTGCACTTTGGGAGGCTGTTCTAGACCGTCTCCAAAAAAAAAAAAAAAAAAAAGGCAGGAGATGTAGCTCAACGTGAAGACTGCCTGATCTGCAATGCTCCCCCCACCAAAAAGTCTTGACAGAAAAAAAAAAAATCAAAAAGCCAAGCAATAGTATATACCTGTTATCCAGTAACTTGGGAGACTGAAGCAAGGAGGTAAGGCCAATCTGGGTAACATAGTAAGGCCCATCTGTCTGAACTCACAAACCCTGGTAGGCTGTGCAGGAGGTCCCCCTCCCCCCGGGGGCAGGAAGATCATACCCAAGCCCAGCTCAGGCAACTGCTCTACTCAGCAAGGCCCTGTTACCAAACTCAAAGCCAAAACACGAGAGCGGGGGACAGAGATAGCTCCATGGGAAGTATCTAGGCATGGACAAAAATACAGCACTCAGGTCTTTGTATTTTAAATTATATATTTAAAAAATTAGAAAATAATCACTAGATAGGAAACTCCAGCTGTGTTCCCCGTAACACTGTATGGCAGAAATGCTCACTCTTTGGAGCACTTGCTTAACACAGGAAAAGCCCTGGGTTCAAAACCCTGGATTCTACCCAAAAGAAACTTAATTGAAAAAAATATATATGCTCTGATCCTGAAAAAAACAAATCATAACTCAGGCATAGAAAAGACTGGGCCTAGTGGTACAGGCCTGTAATAATAGGACCCTGGGAGGCTGAGGCAGGTGGATCACAAGTTCAAGCCCAGCTTGAGCAACTTAGTGAGACCCTGTCTCAAAAAAAAGAAGGCCTATGTACACATTCCCACTCAAAAAATAATCTGATACCTGTAATCCTAGGTGCTTGGGAGGCTGATGCGGGATGGTCACAAATTCAAGCCCAGCCTGGGTAATTTGCCAAGACCTTATGTCAAAAAAGAAATAAATGGGTCTGTTAGTGAGAAGGCCCTGGATTCAATCCCAGCTCCCCCCCCCCCCCTTCTGTGTACACACCGAAGAAGAAAGGGGCTGGAGAAGTAGCTCAGCCCAAACCCAGGAACAGAACTGCTCAGCCTGTCAAAGTTCATGCATCACGTACTGATTTTGAGAGGCTTTGAGTCAGGTCCTATATAGAAATAGGGTCGCAGCGGCTGGGAAAACGTGTCTGTGAAGGTGCAGAGATGTGACTTCTCAGGCATGCTGTAGAAGGAGATCTCGCCCAGCTCGTAGTCCAGGAAGACGCCCAGGCTCCGAAGCCTCACATCCAGGCGCAGGGAGGCGGGGATGGCTCCGGGGGCGTGATAGCCATCAGCCTGCAGCCGGAGCTGCCAGCAGCCCGGCGGGGTGGCAGATCTCTGCTTCTTGGTGATCAGGGAAGCTCTGCACAGGCCCACAGCCCACTCAGCCTTGTCTCCCACCTGCACCTCCCAGAAATGCCTCCCGACCTTAAACTCAGGATCCCCAAGGACCATAGGGCTGTCGGTAAACCTTTTCGGAACCCGGGGACTGACAAATTTTTTCTTGTCAAATTTCACACATTTCCTATCCTCAGAGATGACCAGGCAAGGGTGGGCAGTATCAAGGTCTAGGGTGATCTGTGCTTTAAATTTCTTTATAATTCTCTGGAGGGCAGAATACTGGGGAGGAAAGCTGTAGGCTTCTCTCTTCAAATTAATTGCAAAGATCGGTGAGCGCATCTCGCTGTCAGCCCTGTAGTAGAAATCCTTGATCTGGGAGAGCAGCTCCACTTCAGTCAGGGTGTTGTGCTGCATCACCTTGCTCAGCTGACTCTTGAGCGCCGCATTGTACTTGGTGAACACCGCGATGTTGCTGTCCAGTTTCTGCTGAATCTCCCTCTCTTCTTCAGCCAAGTTCGACAGGGCGACCTGCTGCTGCTGCCCTATAAACCGGCTCAGGTGCTTGAATTCCCAGGCCAGCTGCTGCTTCTGGCTCTCCACCTTCTCTTTCAGCTCGGCTGGAATCTTGCTTTGGGCATTAATGAGCTTCTGCACATCTACCACCTGCCTCTTGAGGCGCTGGATGTGGGTATGGAGCCTGTCCCTGTGCCGGACAGCAGCCTCGTCCACAGAGGTCAACTGGTGATGGTGGTGGGCTGGGGACTGGACACACCGGCGGCACAGCACCTCCAGGTCCGACTCGCAGAACAGGGTCAGGACCTGGTTGTGCTTCTCGCACAAGGTGGGGTCACCCAAAGGAGGGTTGTCCGCTTGCCTCTGCCTCTTGTTCCTGCGGGTGTGGAGGTACTTGGCAATGTTGATCATCCTCTCCAGCTGTGTGTTGCCCCTGAAGTAGGCGTGCTCACACTCGTAGCGGCACACGGGGCACGGGTACCTCTCCTGCAGATCTTCCCATGTCTGCTGGATGCAGGCGCGGCAGAAGTTGTGTCCACATTCGATGGTGACCGGGTTAGTCAGGTCATCGAGGCAGACAGAGCACTTGGTTTCTGCCTCAAGTTTTTCTAGGGCTGCTGTCATCGCCATGGGGGCAAGAAGGAGGGGTGGCCTGAGGGAGGCCTTTTCGTTAGGAAGCTGGCTCAGGGGTGTCCAGTGAAAAGCAGATTCACCCTCAGGTCTCACCGTCCTTTGTAGAGGTGGCAGCTGGTATCACTGCAGTCCCCTGAGTTTCTCACAGTAGAACAGCCCAGGCCTGCAGCCAGCCAGTCACAGCTGGGTAGACAGCTACAATCTTCCAGCCTTCGGCAGCTCAGACTTGCTGTGGGGGAGAAGAAGTTTCTTTCTTTAGGCTGGGAGGGGAGATTTTTTTTTTAGACTGGCCTTGAACTCATAGTAATCCTCATGTCTCACCCCCCACCAAGGGCTGCTAGGATTATAGGTGTGTACCACCACACGCATTTAATTTTTAAGAGGCACTGGGGAATTGAATCTTCGGCCTTAGGCATGCCAGGCAAGCACTCTTAACCACTGAGCTCTGCCCCTGGCCCCTGGGAGGGGAGAAGCTTATATATTTCAGGTTGTCCTACCTAGTGTCATTTTCTAGTCAGGCACAGTTCAATCCGAATCCCCAGCTGTCTGTCCCCAGGCATCAACTGTGAAGCCTCGGGTCCCCGCCCCACAGCCCCATCCCACAGCACATCTACTTACTGGTCACCCTTGCTATACAGACAGACCACACCCAAACTAGAAAGCGGCACTGGTGACCTACCTCTGGAACCTGGAGATACTTCTCTGGGCCTGATGGTACAGACTTCTAATCCCAACACTGGGAGGAGGAAGGAATGCAAGTTCCAGACCCACCTGGGCAATTTAGCAATTTGGTGAAATCCTGTCTCAAAATCAAAATAAAAAATAGGGTGAGGATGTAATTCAATGTAAAGGGCCTGAGCTTGATCCTCAAGAGCACACAAAGGGACAATAATCTTATCATAAATTTTTATCTTCATAAACATGGAAAAATTAATGGTAAGTCAGTTTCCTGGCACACGCTTGTTATCCCAGCACTGAGGCTGATGAACCAAAGTAACGCCATTTTTGCAATGCCCCCAGGTTTCTGGACAAGCAGAGAGGAATGCAGTTTCTTAGCAATGAGTAAAGCAAACAGGATTCCTAGTCAGAAACTGAAAAATTATAGCTGTACTAACTTTTGAAGCAAATATATCTAGCTGATAAGGACATTCCATATAGCTATATTAACCGTTAAAACAGCACCTTATCCAATCACAAGTTCACAAATTTCTCTGTACTAAATGTCATCCAATTAGTTTTCATGGTAAACAACTTGTTACAATTTCATGATTTTTGTCAATACAAATCCTGCACAAATGACCCTCAGGGCTCTTCCCTGCCTCCATTGTGCTGGAAAGGGAGGGCCCAGGCTCGAGCTTGCAATAAAGACTCTCGTGTGTTTGCATCGGAATTGGCTCCTAGGGTCTTCCTTGGGGTCTTGTGAACTGGGCACAATAAGACTAGACAGGAGGATGGCCATGAGTTCAAAACCAGCCTGGGATACATAGTGAGGTCAGTACCAGCTTGGACTATAGAGCTAGATAGATCCTATCTCATAAATGAGTAGGGGTTGAGGGAATAACTCGGTGACTAGTAAGCACAAGGCCCTGAGTTCCATTCCCCAGCACCACATAAAGCTGGGTGTGGTGATGAATGCCTGTAATCCCAGCACTCAGGATGAGGTGGGACTGCAGTGACTTTAAGGCCATCCTGGGCTTCAGTGAGTTCAGGACCAGCCTGGACCACATGGAGACCCTCTCTCTCCCTCACACACTCTCTCACTCACACACACACACATGTCCAGCTCTTAATAACTTAACTCTTGCCAGAAGTGATGGCATATACCTGTAATCAATCTTAGGACAATGTCTGGTAATCTGAGGCAACATGATCCCAATTTTGAGATCAGCCTGGTCAATTTACTACTACCTTAGTTAAGACCCTGTCGTGTTACTGGAGGAATGGCACAGCTGTTTATAGCATCTACCTAGCAAGTACAATCCCTGAGTTAAATTCCCCAGCACCACATAAAGCCTGGCATGGGGCACATGCCTGTAATCCCAGCACTCGGGAGGCTGAGGCAGGCATATGGCATTGAGCCCAAGGCCAGTTTGAGCTATACAGGGAGTTCAGGACCAGCCAAAGTTACAGAGCGAGACCCTGTATCAGGGGGTTAAAAAGACCCCTGTCTCACAAGCAACCCACATTTCCCTGCCCCCCTCTGGCTAGCAGAAGCTTTACCCTCCTTTCCCATTTTATCCTGCCTCTTGCCCTTTCTGTAATTTCCCCCAAAGTGTTCTCTCTTCATAACCTGAAAAAAGACCCTTCTCAAAAAAAAAAAAAAATCAAAAAGGGGCGGGGGGAATGTGTCTCAACATAAAGGCCATGGGCTCCACCAACCCCAGCACCACAAAAATAAAAAGTAAAATAAAATAAAAGTAGACATGGTGGTGCATACCTTTAATTCTAGTACTCTGGGAAGCTGAGGCAGGAGAATCACAAGTTCAAGATGTCTGTGCAACTTAATAACTTACCAAAACCCTGTCTCAAAACATAAAAAGGTTGGAGATGTACTTCAGTGTGAAAGTCCTAAATTCAATCCCCAGTACCACAAAAAAAAGGAAAATTTAAAAATGAAAAATAAAAAGTGAGTACTGGAGAAATGGCTCAGCAGTTCAAGCACCTGCTTGGGCAGGTGCTAAGCACCCACGTTGATTCCCCAGCCCCACATAAGCTGGGTGTGTTGACATATGCCTGTAATCAATCCCAGTACTTGGGAGGCTGATACAGGAGAGGCTTGTGAGTCCAAGGCCAGCCTGGTTTCTACTGTGAGTTCAGGACCAGCCTGGGCTATACAGCATGACCCTGTCTCAAAAAATAAATAAAATAAAGTGAGAATGTAGCTAGCTCAATGCTCCCTGGCATCAATCCCCTATACCAAAAAATATAGTAATGTGGGTGGTACACAAATTTTCTGGAGGGCCAAGGATGTAGCTGAGTGGTACAGCACTTGCCTGTCATGCACAAGGCCCTGGGTTCAATTCCCGGTTCCAAAACAGAACAAAAGACCACAAAACTGTCTAAAGAAACATTCCCTATCACATACATTAACAAAGCAGCGTGTATACTGGGTTAGAGCTGAGCAAAAAATCCTGGGCCTGCGTACTGATGCTTTTCTAAGAATCAAGGCCCTCACCCTGAGGTCCTTTCCCAGCCTACTGTGAGACAGGGTAGTGTCTAACGGAGTCACTAAGTTGCACATCGCTGGGCTCTTCCCGCTTGCCTAATACTTCTCCTGTAGTGCTTGGATTACAGGACTCCACCACTGGTCTGGCTTTTTCAAAGATAGGGTCTTGCTCTCTGTAGCCTAGACTGGCTTTGAACTCACAGCCATCCTTCTGGCTCAACCTCTGAGTGAAGGCATTAAAGGAGTGTCCCATCACACCTGGTTTATGTAATGTTGGGGAAACCAACCCAGGGCCTTGCGCTTGCTAGGCCAGCTCTGTAACTACTATGCTATTCCTCCAAACCCTTTTCCTTCTCCCCCCCCCCCCCCAAAGGGACTCACTTTGTAGCCCAGGCTGGTCCTGAACTCACTATGTACTCATCAAACACACTGCAATCCTCCTGTCTCAGCTTCAGGTGTGTCCAGCACACCTGGTTTTATGTGGTACCGGGGACTCAAAACTCAGGGTCTTGTGCTATAACCACGGTGCTAATCCCTTCCTTTACCTGTATATCTTTGTGTCCATTCCCTCATACCCACCACTTAATCCAACTTCTAGATTCAATATCAGGCACACACACCCCCCTTCATAAGATGTAATTATCTAAGGTCCACATCTGTTCTTACTCAAAACAGTAGTACTACATCCTCTTCCTGACTAGACCTTAGGCAAACAGCACCTAATAGACGCTCACTAATTATCTGTTGAATCTGGTAATGATGGCCCATGCCTGCAATCCCAGGTTGCTGGGAGGCTGGGGCAGGAGGTTCACAAATTGGAAACCAGCCTTGGCAACTCTGAATCAGTGTGACCTGTCTCAAAGGGGGTGGAGGTGGGGGTTCACGGTGATATAACTCAGTGTAGTTCAGTCACCAGAAAAAACAAACAAACAAACAAAATCTTTTTCTTCTGAATTGAAGTCTTGATGCTTCCATTACATTCTGTGGCCCTGGTAAGCTATGTGTAACCTGCAAGGGCCTTAGTCTATCCTCTATAAGTAAATTAATTAGTTGAATTAAGAAAGCCTGGGCTGGAAGAATGACAACCAACAGAGTGCTTGGCTAACAAGTGCCAAGGCCCTGAGTTCCACCGTCTAGCACCACAAAACCAGGGCATAGTGGCACACACTGATGATCCCGCCCCCGAGAGACTGGGGCAGGAGGTCTGCTGGAAGCTCAAAGCTGGCCTAATCTGCAAAATGACCAGCCTGGACTGCAGAACAAGACCCGGTTTCAAAAAAAACAAAAAGGAAAAAAGAAAAGAAAAGAAAAGCAGCAAACCACTAAAAGGACATAAGCTGTATCTCAGGGCAAAGGCCCTGGGCTTAATTTCCAGTACCACAAAAAACAAAATACGTCTGTAAAGGGCTCCCGTATCACGGCCTTCCTACGGCCGTACTTAACCTCTGCAAGGCCCGCGCTCCCATCAACTACCAGACCCGCGGCGCCGGCCGCGCCCTCCGGCCACAGGCGCTCGTCAGCCCGGCCTGGACGCTTCCGCACAGGTTTAGGTAACACAGCGATCCTCGCGTGCGCAAAACAACCCGGCCTGCCCCGGACTCCGCGGGGAGGACGAGGCCCCGACTTACCGGTGCTGAGGCGGGAGCAGGCAGCGCGGAGGCGAACGAAAGCTGAGGCGACTGCAGGACCTTCTGTCTTTACCTCACGCCCCAGTGCTATTTATAGGGAAAGTGTGTGGGCGTGGTCACACCTCCCACGTGACAGGTTTTCCCGGAAGTGGGTGGGCGGGAAAGGCGGGAAGGCCCGAAGGCGGGAAAGCGGGAAGTTGGGAAGGCTGAAAGGCGGGGCTGCCTCCCCGGAGCCGCGAGGTGAGAGCAGAGCCTGCCCTGCCCCGCTTCGCCCGCCATAGGGGTTTAGTCAGGGACTAGCCTTTTCGGACTCTTCCTGGCAACCGAATGGACAGATTTGGGCTTGTTGGTTTTGGTTATAGGGATTGAACTTGCACTCCGCAGTGAGCTCCGTGCCCAGCGCCGCTGCACTTTTTAAATGGTACTTGTGATGCAAACCGGCGCCTCCAGGCTAGCCATGCCCGTATCCCTTTTTGTAATTACTGATTTTTTTTTTTTTTTTTTTTTGAGACAGGGTCTTGCTCTGTAGACTAGGCTGGTCTTGAACTCACTATGAAGCCTCCGACTCCTTGCAGTTCACCTGTCTCAGTTTTTCCCAAATTGCTGGGATTATGGACTATGACCCAGATCTAAATTCTTTTTTTCTTTCTCTTTCTTTCTTTCCTTCTTTCTCTCTTCCTTTAGACAGTGTCTTGCTCTGTAGCCCAGGCTGGTCCTGAACTCACTATGGAGCCCAGGCTGGCCTTGAACTCACGGCAATCCTCCTGCCTCAGCCTCCCAAGTACTGGGATTGCTGGTGTGTGCCACAATGTCTGGCTTTAATGTGGTGCTGGGGAATCTAACTCACGCTTTGCAGCACTTGCAAGGCAAGTGTTTTAACTGCTGTGCCTTTCTTCCACCCCCTGTTTGTTTCTGAAACAAGCTGTCACTCCACAGTCCAGGCTGGTCCCGAGTTTTAGCCCACGCTGGCCTCAAACTCAGAGCACAAGGGTTGCAGCCTCCAGAGTGGGGGGATTCCAGGCAAGGGCTACCACACCCAGCTAATCTTTAAGGTAGTTCTGGGGAATCGAACCAGGACCTTATGCATGCTGGGCTAGCAGTGTAACCACAGAGCTTTGCCACCAATCATTTATGATTGATTTTGAGACAGGGTTTCATTAAGTTGCTATGTTGCCCAGGCTGGGGTAGGGGCATAGATCAGTGGTCAGAGCCTTTCCTGACTTGTGCAAGGCCTTGGGTTCCATCGACCAGCACCACTTAAAAAAAATTAGCAGGTGTTGGGGTTCACACCAGTGAGCACAGCACTCTGGAGGCTGAGGCAGGAGTATTGCCCTGAGCTCGAAGACAACCTGAGCTACGTATTGAGTTCTGTACCAGCCTACACCACAGAGAGAAATCCTCTCTTAATGAATGAATAAATGATAAGTGCTGGAGGAAATGCACAGTGCTTTAACCGGTTACCCTGCTAGCCTAGCTGTTGCAAGGCCCTGGGTTTGATTCCCCAGCACCACATATGCTGGGTGTTGTGGTACACAACTGTTATCCCAGCAGTGAAGGCCCTGGGCTCGATTCCCAGTACCAAACAAAAATAACGTAAAAATACCGTGGGATTAAAAAATAATAATAGGAAGATATGGCTCAGTGGTTAAAAAAGCAAAGTTCGATTCCCCAGCACCACATAAACCGGGCGTGGTGGCACATGCCTGTAATCTCAGCACTCCGGAGGCTGAGGCAGGAGGATTTTCCTGAATCCATGGCCAGCCTGGGCTCTATCCTGAGTTCGGGACCAGCTTGGGGTACAGAGTGAGACCCTATCTCAAAATATATATATAATAATAATAGGAGCTGGGGAGGTGGGGGCATAGGTCAGCAGTTAAGGCTCTTGCCTAGCAAGCACAAGACCCTGAATTTTGTTCCCTGGCACCACATAAACTGACTGTGTTGGTACCTGCCTGTAATCCTAACATTTGGGAGGCGGAGGCAGGAGGATTACTGGGAGATCAGGGCCAGCCTGGGCTACACAGTGAGTTCAGGAACAGCTGCAGCTACAGAGTGAGACCTGTCTCAAAAATAATAATAATAGGGACACAGCCGTTAAAGAACTTGTCTTCTGGGGCTCAGGAATAGCTCCGAGGTTAAAGCACTTGCCTAGCAAGATTGAGACCCTGAGTTCCATTCCCGAGCAGCAGGTAAGCCAGGAGTGGTGGCATATGCCTGTAATCCCAGCACTCTGGAGGCTGAGGCCAGCCTGGACTAGATAGTGAGCTCATGAGCAGCCTGGGCTACAGAGTGAGACCCTGTCTTAAAAAAAAAAAAAAAAAAAAAGGCTGAAAATGGGCGTGGTGATAACAGCAATCCCAGCCCTCTGGACAGTTGAGATAGGAGGATCTCAATGTCAAGGTTAACCTGTGCAATTTAGTGAGACCCGGCCTCAAAATTAAAAGCAAAAAAGTGGGCTAAGTATATAGCTGTCCGTGCTGTGTGAAGGCCCTGGACTTGATCCCCAGTACAAAAAAAAAAAAAGTCTATTCACATTTCCACTAATCCAATAATGGTAAATGATTTTTTTTTTGTACTAGGCAGTGCACACAAGGCCTGATTCACCCTGAGCTACATCCCTAGGCCTTCCCACCACCCACCCCCCCCCCACCCCCCGCCTTCTTTCTGTCTGTCTTTCTTTCGACATGGTCTCACTCTGTAGTTCCGGGTGGTCCTAAACTCACTGTGTAGCCCAGGCTGGCCTCAAACTCAAGGCAATTCCCCTGCCGCAGTCCCCCTAGTGCTGCAGTTATTATAGGCATGTGCCACCATGCCTGCCTGGTTTGTATGCAGTGCTGGGGAATTGAACCCAGGCCTTTGCACATGTGATTCAAGGGTATTAACTGCTGGGCTATATCCCCAGCCCCCACCCCTTTTTTTTTTTTATTTGCAACAAGATTTTGCTAAATTGCTAAATTGATTCTCCTGCCTCAGCCTCCTTGAGTCCTGGCATCACAGGCCTGGGCCATCAGCTTGGTGGTGAGTGATTTTCTTATAATCCCTCCCAAATGGCTGATCTGCTCATCTGTTAATTGGTGCTGTCCGGCGGATTGTCCAGAGAGCTGGTGCACTCGCTCTCCGTTCTTCTGTCTGTCTCTTGGAGACTGAGCCTGAGCTGTGACTCTAGTAAACAACACTCTGGTCCTCTGTATTTTTTTTTTTTCCTTTTCCGGTACGGGAGTTGAACACAGGGCCTTTGCTCTGAGCTACATCCCCAGCCCCTTTGTAATGTCTGAGACTGAGTCTCGCTGAGTTGCTGAATTGCCCAGGCTGGGCTTGAACTTGAGATTCTTCTGCTTCAGCCTCTCACAGTACTGAGATTATAGGTCTGAGCCACCAGGCCCAGACCGTAGTCCTCTTTTTACTCATTTACACCCCTTAGTATCATTCCTTCATAGCTTTTGTTTTGTTCTGTTTTGAAACAGGATCTAATTCTGCAGTCTGGGCTGGTCCTAAAGTCACCATGTAGCCCAGGTTGGCTTTGAAGCAGGTAATCCTGCCTCAGCCTCTAAGTGCTGGGATTATAGGCCTGTGCCGCCAAAATCAGTTTATGTTGTGCTGGGAATCAAATCCCCAGCCTTCCTTCATAGCTTTTATTACTTGTTTGCTTATAATTATATGTCTATTTTTGCTGTCTTGGGGGTTGGGCCTGGGACCTTCATATTGATCTACATCCCCACTCAACCCTTCTTTTTAGAGATGGGGTCTCACTCTGTAGCCCAGGCTGGTACTGAACGAGACCCTACAGAATGAGACCCACCGCAACCTCACAGCAGTCCTCCTGCCTCAGCCTCCCTCGTGCTGGGATTACAGCCGTGTGCTACCACACTCAGTTTACATGGTGCCAAAGAATCAAAATCGGGTACTTAGTGCTTGCTAGGCAAGTGCTTTAACAGCTGAGCCATTCTTCCAGTCCCCTGCCCCCTTTTGAGTCAGGATCTCATTACATCACTAAATTTCCCAGGCTGGGCTTAATCTTGGGATCCTGCCTCAGCTTCCCAGGGTGCTGGGATTGCAGACATGAGCCACCACACTGCGTCCTTGGCACCTTTGAAGACAACTAAGTGGCAAAGGCTAAAATAAACTTCCAAGCTTGGTGGGGTGGCACTCACCTGTAATCCCAGCACTTGGGAGGAGGCTGAGGCAGGAGGATTGTCACAGGTTCAAGGCTAGTCTGGACTACAGGATGATACCCTGTCTCAAAACAAAACAAAACAGAACAAAACAACATGCTTCCAGGCTGGCAGGAGCCGCTACGTGCCATGGACAGCCACCTGCATGGGCATTGCTTGTACTTTTGGTGGCATCTTCACCTTCACGAAGTTCAAGACAGCATCCTAGACTTCTCCGGCTCCCTGCCAGGAACGCCTCCTTCCCAAGCTCCTCCATCTAGCACGTTAGAAAGGCTTGAATGCCCACAGCCACTAGAGACCCCTACCTCCTTCCTCTCCTCCAGGTCACCCTGTGTTCCCAGGCACTGGCGCTTCCTCCTGAGGATGCTGCCTGGATCCCCTGCCTGACCTTTCCTTTCTCTGTCACCCCTCAGGATCACAGGGGGCTTCGATGAAACATGTGAATGATCCCATCATTCAGGAGGCCGAGACAGGGAGATTGCGAGTTGGAGACCAGCCTGGACTAGACAACCAAGACTGTCGCAAAAATCCAAAAGGGCTGGAGGAATAGCAAAGTGGTCAGAGCGCTTGACTACTGAGGGCAAGACCCCGAGTTCAGTTCCCCAGTACCGGATAAATCAAGCATGGTGGCACAGGCCTGCAATCCCAGCACTCCAGAAATGGAGGCAGGAAGAAGATTGCCTAGAGTTTGAGACCGGCCTCGCTACATAGTGCGTTCAGGATCAGATTTGACTGCAGAGCGAGACCCTGTCTCCAGGGAAAGAGAGAGAGGGAGAGAGAGAGAGGGGAAGAGAGAGACAAAAATCTATGCTGGGCCTGGAAGCCCCAGCCTGTAATCCCTGCATTCAGGAGGCTGAGGCAGGAGGTTTGCCATAAGTTTGAGGCTAACCTTGGCTCCATAGTAAGTTCAGACCCTGCTGAACTGCAGAACGAGGCCCTGTCTCAAATCAGCCAGGGATATAGTTCTTTGTGAGCACTTGGGAGTCTGAGGCACTGAGGCAGGAGGGTTGCCATGAGTTTGAGGTCACGTGGTAAGTTTAGGGCCAGCCTGGACTACAGGGCAACATCCTGTCTAAGGGGGAAAAAAAGAACAAGAGAGAGAAAACGAGAAAATTTAAAAGGGAGGGGGGGTGCTGGAGTTGTAGCTCTGTGTGAAAGCCTGGGACTCCATTTGCACAATCTGCACCTTTCCCTCCAAAACACACGTGCGCGCGCGCACACACACACACACACACACACACACACACACACGGCAACAGACTAATGACTTGTCATGGAGGATTTCACTTTTTTTTTTTTTTTTTTTTTTTTTGAGACAGGGTTCATTCTATAGGCCAGGCTGATTCTGACCTCAATATGGAGCCCAGGCTGGCCTTGGCCTCACAGTGATCCTCCTGCCTCAGCCTCCAGAGTGCTGGGGTTACAGGTTTGTGTCACCATGCCCGACTTCTCTGCCGCTGGTGAATTGAACTCTGGTACTTAAGCGCTTGCCTACCATGGAGGCATTCCTCCAGTGGAGGAAGTCACTTTGGAAAGTGTGATGGCTTCTAGTGGGCTCTGCACAGGCAGAAAACATGAGAGGGGCACGGAATGCAGTGGGCAGAGCACTTGCCTAGCATGCCCGAGGGCCTGGGCTCCGACCCTGAGCAATACACACTCGTGCATGCACACTTACATGCACGCACGCACATGTGCACGCATGAGGCGCACGGGGGAAGGGGGCACGGATGCGTTAGCGGGGAAGCAATTTCAGTGGAGTAGGGGTGAAAGCCATAATGCCTCTTGTGAAGATATGGAAGAGAAATACTAATTGTACTTCTTAAAGATAACTAGCTCAGGGCATGGAATCAAAGCATAGACACGGTTTGGGGGCTGATTTGCATATCTGATCCTGTCTCTGGCCCGCCCCTCCCACCAACTGATTTCATTTCATTTTAGTTTGTTCCATAATTAATGGAAATGATCAGAGGCTGAAGACATTGAACTTTTTTTTTTTTAAGAGAGGTTCTCACTTCGTAGCCCAGGCTGGTCCTGAACTCACTGTGTGAGCCCAGCTTGGAATCACAGCAATTTTTCTGCCTCAGCCTCCTGTGTGCTGGGATTACAGTCGTGTGCCACCACGCCTGGCTGTACGTGGTGCTGGGAAATGATCTCTGAGCCTTGCTCGGCCTGCTGAGGTGCTTTAACCCCTGAACCGTTCCTCCAGCCCTTTTTTTCTTTTGAGACAGGCTCTCTCTCCTCAGTCTAGGCTGATCCTGAAATCACTTTGCAGCCCAGCCTGGCCTGGAATTCACAGCAATCTTTCTGCCTCAGCTTCTTGAGTACTGCGATTACAGGCATGTGCCTACACATCTGGCTTATGTGGAAGTTGAACTTAGGGCAAGTCTTCAACTGCTGGGCTGTTCCTCCAGACCAGGAATTTTTTCTGTGAAGGGTTTTTAATGCCAAGTGTGGTGTGGAGAAGACCTATAATTCTAGCACTCTGGGGAGCTGAAGCAGAAGGATCACAAATTTGAGCCCACTCTGGCTGATTAAATGATTTATGAGATGCTGTCTGAGAATTAAAAATTTTTAAATGGGCTAGGGATGTACTTAGTGCCAAGGCCCTGGGTTCAATCTGAAAACAAGAGAGAGAGAGAGAGAGAGAGAGAGAGAGAGAGAGAGAGAGAGAGAGAGAGAGAGAGAGAGAGAGAGAGAGAGAGAGAGAGAGAGAGAACAAACTGGAGCCAGGCATCAGGTGTAGTGGTCCATGCCTATAATCTCAGTAATCAAGAGACTCAAGCAGGACAATTGGGAGTTTAAGCACCCTGAAGACTGAGACAGGAGGATTTCTGTGAGTTCAAGGCCAGCTTGGGGTCCAAAGTAAGTTCATAAGTACCTGAACTACAGAGCTAGACTATCTCAATAGTAGTAGTAGTAGTAGTAGTAGTAGTAGTAGTAGTAGTAGTAATGCTGGTGTGTAGTCCGGTGGTTAGAGTGATTGGCTTGCAAGCACACAGCCATGGGTTCCACTCCTTACCACCATATAATAGTTGGGTGTGGTGGCACAGGCCTGTAGTCCTGTACTCAGAAAGATGAGGCATGTGGAGAATTAGCATTAGTGTAAGGCCAGCCTGGGCTCCATAGATTAGCCTGGGCTACAAATCAAGACCTTGTCTCAAAATAAATAAATAAATAAATAATACCTAGGCATAGTGACATAGGCCTATAATCCCAGGATTTAGTAGGTTGAAAAAGGATCTTGCTATATAGCTAACATAGTCCAGGCTGGAGGCCAAATGTTTGATCCTCCTGCCTCAGTCTGTCAAAATACCAGAATTACAGGTCTGTGCCACTGGACTAAGCTTATTTAGGACTGTTAGGAAAAGTATACATAAAGCCAACCCTCTGGTGCAGACTGTAATCCTAATACTCTGGGAAGCTGAGGTAAGAAGATTACAAATTCAAATCCGGGGCTGGAGAAATGGCTCAGTGGTTAGCACTTGCCACTAAGTGCCTGATTTGCCCAGCACCACATAAGCCGGGTGTGGTGGCGCATGGCCGTAATCCCAGCCATGGGAAACTGAGGCAGGAGGATTGCCATGAGTCCAAGGCCAGCCTGGGCTACAGAGCGAGACCCTGTCTCGAAGAACAACAAAGCAAATACTGTACAAGTCGGGGTTGGTGGTGGAGGCCTATAATGCTAACACGTTGAGATGCTGAGGCAGGAAGATTTCAAGTTTGAGTCCAGTTTGGGCAATTTAGCAATTTTGCACGATCCTGTCTGAAAATTAAAAGTAAAATCGGGCTGCAGATGTAGCTTCATGCAAATGTGCTGAGTTGGATCTCTAGTACCAAAAAAGCAAATAAATATAGGCAGATATAGATAGGGATGTTTTGTTTTTGTATTTGAGGCAGGGTCTCGCTCTGCAGTTCAGGCTGGCCCTGAATTCACTATGTAGGCCAGGCTGGCCTCGAACTCATGCCAATCTTGCCTCAGCCTCCTAAATGAGGTATTACAGGCATGCACCACCATACCCAGCTAATCTTTCTTTTTATGGTGCTGGTGAATGAACCCTAATCAAATGCTTATTTATTTATTGAGACAGAATCTCTCTCTGTAGTCCAGGCTGGTGCTGAACTAACTATGGAGCCTAGGATGGCCTTGAACACATGGCAATTTTCCTACCTCAGCTTCCCAACTGCTGGAATTAGAAGCATATGGCACTACACTGGGGAGACAAGAGGATTGCAATTTTGAGGCCAGCCTGGGCAAATTAATGAATCCTATCAGAAAACAAAAGTCAAGCCTTCTCTTCCCAACCAAGAAACAGCCTGTCATAAAATGTTAGCAAAACTATATCATGCCCATTTCCACAAAAGAAATTTATTTAAAGAGATATTACACAAAAAAATTTTAGATGCACAGGAATTTGCACAGTATAGATAGGATAGAGTGGCTATATGTTCCTTCAGCCTTGAAGATTTTTCTTTTTGAGACAGGGTCTCCCTCTGTAGTCCATGCTGGTCCTGACCTCAAGCCCAAGCTGGCCTTGAACTCACCACAATCTTCCCACCTCAGCCTCCTAGGTGCTGGGATCACAGGTGTGGGTGACCACACCTAGCTTAGCCTTGAAGATTTCACCTTTCAAGTTTTCCCAGCTTCTCATGTCCACACCCAGGCCTAGCTAGTTTTTATGTGGCACTGGAATTCACACGCAGGGCCTTTGGCCGGTCACCTTCATGGTTCCTGTGGCCCAGAGCCTGGGCACTTAGCTACATCCCAGCCTTGTTTTATTTTTATTTATTTAAATTATTTTGAGACTGGGTCATGCTCTGTAGTCCTGGCTGGCCTTGAACTCACAGGAATCCAGCTGCTGAATGTTGGGATTATAGGTGTGCACCACCACACAGTTTATGTGGTGCTGGAGAAACCCTTTACTTTCTGGGCAAACATGCCAGCCATTGTACTATCCCTCCAGCCATACTAATTCTTTTTTTTCTTTTTTTCTTTTTCTTCTTTCTTTCTTTCTTTCTTTCTTTCTTTCTTTCTTTCTTTCTTTCTTTTGAGACAGGGTCTTGCTCTGTAGCCCAGGCTAGTCCTGAACTCACTGTGTAGCCCAGGCTGGCCTTGGACTCAGGCCAGTCTACCTGCCTCTGTCTCCCCAGTGCTGGGATTACAGGCATGCACTACCACACCCAGCTTTATGTGGTGTTGGAGAATCAAACTCAGGGTCTTGAGCTTGCAAGGCAAGTGCTTTAACCACTGTGCCATTCCTTCAGCCCCCGTTTTTTTGTTTGTTTGTTTGTTTGTTTTGTTTTGTTTTTTGTTTTATTTTTGCAAAATTGCCCAGGCTAGCTGCGAATTTGTGATCCTCCTGCCTCAGTCTCGCAAACATCTGGGATTATAGGTTTGTGCTGCTGTACTTGGCAGGAATTCACCTCAAGTGTCACCTCCAGTGGGGCCTTTTCAGGCAGGTTTGAAGTTCAAGCTCCGTCTAGGCAATTTAGCAATTTAGGAAGACCATTATAAAAAAGGTGGATGTCCTGGGTATGTACCTCAATGGAAAGGATCTGGGTTCAATACCCTTTCCAAAAAACAAAACAAAAAGAAAGCACATCCTCAGGAGACCTCGTGCACCCGAGCTGGTAGGATAGAGTGAATGAGACAGACGCCCAGGGACCACAGGATCCCCGAAACACCTGCCCAGGGACCACAGTACCCGACACTGGCCATCCCATATGGTGGCGGGGTGTGGGGACTTTGTCTCTCCTTCGCAATTCCTAGATGGTGATGCAGCTCCTGCATTTCAAAGCCAGCCTCCCCCTAGCGACTCCGCCCTGTGACCCCAGGTTAGGAAAGCTGCCCCAGTGCTCCACCAGGTGCCAGGTGGCGGGGGATGCGGCAAGGCTTTCCCTACCAGCCTGCGCCAGCAGAGGCCTACCTGACTGGGGCTCTCGAGTTCTTCCCGAGGGTGAAACCGTGCCACGACGCTGACAGGCAGCAGGCCCAGTGGGGCAGGCCGGTCATCCCAGCACGCTGGGAGGCAGACACTGGAGGATAACAAGTTTGAGCCCTGCCTGGGGCCTTGTGAGGCCGTGTCTCAGAACTAAAAATGGACTGAGAATGTGGTTCAGTGTGAAGTCCCCAGGGCTCCATTATGAATACTACTAAGTAAATAAATATATACATTTTTAAAAAATAGAGCTGGGGATATATTTCAGTGCAAAGGCCCTAGATTTAATTCTAGTACCACCACAAAATAAATAAATAAATCCCATGGGTTAGAGCAAAGGCACAGCAGTTACAGGCTTGTCTAGTAAGCGCAAGACCCCGAGTTCAATTCCCCAGTACCACATAAAGCGGGGTGGTGGCACATATATGTCATCCCAGCACTTGGGAGGCTGAGGCAGGAGAATTGCCATTAGTTCGAAGCAAGGCTGGACTACGCAATGAGTTCAGGACCAGCCAGGACTACACAGCACAGAGGGCGGGACCTTGTCTCAAAAAAAAAAAAAAAAATCTGGAAGGTTTGACAGTGGGAGCTGTTTCTTTCTTGGTGCGGGAGACTGAATCGAGGGCGTCGGGCACGCAGATCACGGGTTTCGGTAGCGGGCTCCACCTCAGCCCTGACAGCGGGATTAAAATCACCTGCAGGAGGCTGAGGCCAGAGGATTGCCCTGAATCCAAGGCCAGCCTGGGCTCCCTAGTGAGTTCAGGACCAGCCTGGGCTGCAGAGTGAGACCCCGACTCAAAAATAAATAAGTAAATAAAATAAATAAATAAGTAAACTAAATAAATGAATGAATAAAGGCATAAATAAAATCAGCTGCAGGCCAGCGCTTGGCCTCGGCCTCGCCCAGCAGAGACCACGCCCCCTTCAGGTGGGCTCCGCAGGACAGCCCCTCCGAGCCAGGTCATTGGGCGCTCGCGGCCTCTTCCCCGCCCCCCTCCGGGATCCGCCAATCGCCGCTCGGGGCGGGGCGGCCGCCCCCGAGGAGCCTGAGGAGCCTGAGGAGCTGCTGGGCGGCGGGTAACGGTACTTAGCGCGGCTGAAGGCGGTGGGCGGCCAGGTGAGCGCGGGGGAGGCTGCGGCGGGGCGTGAGGGAGCGGGACATGTGCGGGGCCGGCGTCCCCTGGGAGCCTGCGGCCGAACGGTGACTCGGACCCGACGGGCCAAGGTGTGGAGAATAGGGAGAGGGCGCGGGGTGCCGCCCGGCCGAGCGCGCGCTGGCACACGGGCCTCGGCTGTTAAGGTTTGTTTTGTTTCTTGACTTTTTCTTTCTCTTATTCTTGACTTTGAATCGTGGGCTTGTTAAATTGCCTAGGCTTCACTCGAACTTGCGGTTCTCCTGCCTCAGCCTCTCGAAGGGCTAAGACTTCGGCATGTGCCTCTGTGGCCAGCAGTTTAATAATAACTCTCTTCTACTCTGTGTATTATAAACTTTTATTTCCCCCCTTTTTTTGAGACAGAGTCTTGCTCTGTAGAGTACGCTGGTCTTGAACTCACTATGAAGCCTCCGACTCCTGGCAGTTCGCCTGTCTCAGTTTCCCAAGTTCCTGGGATTACGGGCTATGACCCAGATCTATGTTCGTTCGTTCGTTCGTTCGTTCGTTCCTTCTTTCCTTCCTTCCTTCCTTCCTTCCTTCCTTCCTTCCTTCCTTCCTTCCTTCCTTGCTGCTTTCTCTCTTAAGACAGTGTCTCGCTCTGTAGCCCAGGCTGGTCCTGAACTCACTATGAAGCCCAGGCTGGCCTTGGACTCATGGCAATCCTCCTGCCTCAGCCTCCCCTGTGCTGGGATTACAGGTGTGCGCCACCACCTCCAGCTGTAAATGATTTTCCCTTTGCTCTCATTTATTTACTTTTTGAGACAGGGTCTCGCTCCATAGCCCAGGTTGGTCCGGAACTTACTATGTATCCTAGGCTAGCCTTGGATTCATGGTAATATTCCTGCCTCAGCCTCCCAAGTGCTGGGATTACAAGCGTGCACCAGCATGCCCAGTTTATGTGGTGCTGGGCAATTGAATTTAGGGCCCTCAGCTTGCTAAGGCAAGCACATTCACCCTTGAGCTATGCCTCCAGCACCCAAATAATTTTTTTGGGGGGGTGGGGTACAAAAAAGCCTCTCTTTAGTCCACACTGGTCTTGAGCTCACTCTGTAGCCCAGGCTGGACTTGAACTCACAGCAACCCTCCTGCCTCAGCCTCCAGATTGCTGGGATTACAGGTGTGTGCCACCACACCCAGCTTAATTTTTTTTTTTAAAGGCTGAAGATGTAGCTTAAGGCAAAGGCCTTTGGGGTCAGAAGCAAAGAGATGAGGAGAGGAGGTTGAGAGATAAGAAAACTGAAGAGTTAGGCTAGTGAAGGAAGTAAGTGGATGAGTGGAGAGTTTCCCTCTGGAGGTGGGTCTGTGAGGTAGCCAGCTGGAAAAGACGGTGCCTGAAGATTCTGGGGCTGAGCCCTAGTTCTCAGTCTCTAACAGTGCTGTTAGTTTATTCAACACAAGTTCATTGTAGCTTCACTGTAGCCAAGAAGCTTAGGCAAGATGGCGTCAGTTTGAATATTCCTAGACAATTGTTTATTTTGAGACAGAGTCTCGCTCTGTAGCCCAAGCTGGTCCTGAACTCACTATGGAGCCTAGGCTGGCGTTGTGCTCATGGCAATCCTGCATCGGCCTCCTGAGTGCTGGGATTCCAAGCATGTGGCGCCAAGCCAGGCTTTATGTGGTGCTGGGGTAGCAAACTCAGGGTGTTAAGCTTGCTAGGGAAGTGCTTTAACCTCTGTACCATTCCTTCAGTCCGCCCTAGTGAATATTTGATATTTTATTTATTTAAATACAGGGTCTTGCTCTGTATAGTCCAGTCTGGTCCTGAATTCGTTGTATAGTCCAGGCTGACCTCAAACTCCAAGCAATCTTCCTGCCTCAGAGCCTTTTCGGTGCTGGGATTACACGCATGTGCCACACATGTGGTTTATGTGGTGCTGGAGAATTGCTATTTTTTTTTTTTTTGAGATAGAGTCTCACTCTGTAGCCCATGCTAACCCTGAACTCATTGGTGTAGCCTAGGCTGGCCTTGAACTCAGGACAATCCACCTGCCTCAGTCCACTGAGTGCTGGAATTACAGGCATGTACCACCACACCCGGATTTTTTTCACCCAATTTATTGATATGTATAAGTGCAGAACTTAGAGTTTACAGTGATCTTGAGCATTTGTGCACATGCATATCATAGCAAAGTTACAAATCCTTCCCCTCTCTCCTTTCAACCCTCCCCCACACCCAGCTTTATGCAGTGCTGGGGAATCAAACCCAGCGACTTGGTGCTTGCAAGACAAGTGCTTTAACTACTGTGTCACTCCTCCAGCCCAGTGCTGGGGAGTGGGGCCTTGTGCTTACTAGGCAGGTACCCTCACCACTGAGATACGCATATGCCTAGCTCTTCAGGTTCTCATTTTTTTTTTTTTTTGAATGCCAAGTGTGCATGCCTATAATTGTGGCACTCAGGAGACTGAGTCAGAAGGATTGTTGTGAGTTTGAGGCTAGCTGGACTACATAATAAGTTCAGGACCAGTCTAGGCTATACAGCAAGACTTTTTAAACTGAAGAAAAGTCCTTTATTAGGTGGGCTTATGGTCCAAAGAATGCTCAGTCCTCTTTTTATCTATTTTTTTTAATAAGACTTTACTTGAGTCCAGGCTGAACTCACTATGTGACCCAGGCTGGCCTCAACTCAAAGACATCCTTTTGCCTCAGTCTCCCAAGTGCTAGGATTATAGGCATGCACCACCACACACAGTTAATCTTTATTTGGTGCCTGGGGTCTTGAGTCTAGAGCCCTATGTGTGCTAGACTGTGCTCTAACCACTGAGATACTTCCATAGCCCCCAGAGTTGATTTTGCTTTGCTTTTTTATTTTTTGAGATATGATCTCTGCTCTGGGGACTAGATTGGCCTTGGACTCACTGCAATCCTTCTGTCTCAGCCTCCCAAGTGCTGGGATTACAGGTGTGCGCCACCACACCTGGCTTATGTGATGCTAGGGAATCAAGCTCAGGTACTTAGCTCTTGACTTAGAGCTTGCAAGGCAAGCACTTTAACTGCTAAGACATTTCTACAGTCCCCTAGAGTGGTTTTTTAAAGTAGGAAAGCAACTACGATCACTTGCAGCCTCTGGAATCATTGTAGCACGTGTCTCAGGTACTAGATATGTCTGATGATTTAAATAAAGGGGCGGGGCTTCAATACATTCAAGGATATTTCCCAGGAAATGAAGGAATTTTCATTTTGCATAATCCACAAACTATCTGATCAAAGAAACATGCAAAGGTGGCTTCACTTTATTATTTTTGAGACAGGATCTCGCATTGTAGTCCAGGCTGGCCTCGAAGTCACAACAGTCCTCCTGCTGCAGCCTCCTGTGTGCTGGGATTACAGGTATGCAACACCACACCCAGCTAATTTTTATGTGGTGCAGGGGAATTGAACCTAGGGCTTTGAATCTGCTTTAAGCACTTTTTAACCACCTGTGGCCCCAGAAATATATAGAGGTAAATGAAAGCCCATATGGTAGGAATTCATGGCAGCGAATGCTGGCAGGTGTGCTTGGGTCTTGCTTGCAGCCTCTGGACCCTCTGGGTAGCAGCAGAGGCAGGATGCTCTTGGGCTCTCTTGTGTCTGTTTTGGGAGCAGCCCTGTGACACTGGTACCAGCACTTAGCAATGAATTCAAGAGTTTTCTAAAATCACTGCCACTGGCCTTGGGTTCTCCATCTTTCAACTTCAAATTTTCAAACTTCTAAAATGGTTCAGAACTTGGAGAGGTTTTTACATCTTCCAGCTGTTTGATGTCTGATCCAACAGATGGAATAGCATGTGGGAATGTAGCCCAGTGGCTAGAGCATTTGCCTAGCATGCACAAGGTCCTGGGTTCCATAGTCCAGCACCACATAAAAATAGTCAGGTGTGATGGCACAGGCCTTTAATCCCACCACTCAGAGACTGAAGCAAGAGGATTGCTATGAGTTTTAGGTCAGCCTGGGCTGCATAATGAATAAAGAACCAGCCTGTACTGCAGAGCAGGACCGTATCACAAAAAAGAAAAGGCAGCTGATAACTGCCCAGCCCGAGACTAGGTTTCAGTGGTCTCCTTGCATGCAGATATTGTTACCGCATCTTTTTTTTTTTCAGGTTGTGAAGAGAACACTATGGAGAAAATTATAGAAGAGGAGAGAAGGAAGGAAAAGATTTTGCTATTAGAAAGGGGACCCAAAAATGTGGCTTTCTCCCTTTTTTAGAGACAGAGTCTCACTGTGTAGTCTAGGCTGGCCCTGAACTCAACTAGGGAGCCCAGGCTGGCTTGAACTTGAGGCAATCCTCCTGCCTTAGGCTCCCAAGTACTGGGATTCCATGCTTCTGTTACCATGTCCAGCTTATACGGTGCTGGGGAATTGAACTCAGGGCCTTGTGCTTGTGAGGCAAGTGCTCTAGCCACTTTGCTATTGCGCCAGCCCTTGCTATCTCATCTTGCTGCCCTCTGGCAATGTTCTGTTTTAGTTCCTGTAGTGAAATGTTACCACTTGATCTGGTAGATGCTTCTCCTGTGCTGCTAACACTTGAGACAGAGTTGGGATTTGTGGGCTGGGGGAGAAAGAAGCTCCATGGTTAAAGGGTAAGGCTCTGGATTCAATTCCCCAGGCCCACATGAGCCCGGCATAGTGGCACATGCCTATAATCCTAGCACTTGGTGGGCTGAGGCAGGAGGATTGTCCAGTCTGGTCTACATAGTGAGTTCAGAAACAGCTTGGACTACAGAGTGAGTCCGTCTCTACCTCCTCTCCACACCCTCCCAGAAAAAGACTCTGGAGGAAGAGCACAGTGGTTAAGAGCGTTTGCTTAGCAAGCTCAAGGCTCTGGGTTCACTTCTTAAGTATACATACATCAGGCATAGTGGCACGCACACACACATGTAATCTCAGCACTTGGGAGACTGAGGCAGGAAGATTGTTGTGAGTTCAAGAACCAGCTTGTACTACAGAGTGAAGACCCTGCCTCAAAAAAGTCTGGGAGCTGGAGGAGTAGCTCAGCGGTTAAAGCACCTGCCTAGCAAGCCCAAGACCCAGACAGAGTTTGATTTCCTGGCACTATATAAGGCAGGTGTGTTGGTACACGCCTGTAATCCCAGCACTTGGGAGGCTGAGGCTGGGGGATTGCCATTAGTTCAAGGTCAGCCTGGGTTCCATAGTGAGCTCAGGACCCGCTTGTACTATAGAGCAAGACCCTGTCTCAAAAAATAAATAAATAAAAGGTCTGGATTTCTTCTGCCTTTGCAAATTCTCTTTTCAGCTCCTTTTTGCTTCTCTTCTGAGAGAGTCTCAGAGGCACTAAGTAAGCATGACAGCAACATTTGACTCTGTCCTCAGCAAATCAAATTTCTGATTTGGTGATCCTGGTGGAGACAATTCCAGTTAGGAGACAAGTAGATATGGTTTTTGTTTACTTTTGTCTGGAAAACACACAGGGACTGCTGGTAATCTTCATGTAAATCCATGCCTTTGTGATCCATTCCAGATTCGAGCAGACCATAAGCTTCACTGCCTGAGAGCCCTGTTCAGTCACATGCCTCTCTGGGTTTGGCCTGATCTCTTTGCAGCCAATAGCCTCACTTAGGAAATCACCCTGTTCAGAGGCTCTGGGACCAGGTGCAGCCTTTCCTTCTAGGAGCTTTAATTGAAAAAACAAACAAACAAAAAAACCCCAACTGTTTTAACCTGAGTTTCTTCTGTTTTAGTTTCCTAGAGGGCTGGGATTGTAGGCCTGTGCCACCTGACTGGGTTTTTATTTCTTTTAGTCTAGAACAGATTGCCCACATTTTTTATTTTTTTAGAAACAGGGTGCTACTCCGTAGTCCAGCAGGCTGATCCTGAATTCACTGTATAGTGCCAGCTGGCCTCGGACTCCTGGCTATCCTGTCTCAGCCTCCTGAATGCTGTGATGGCTATGTCACCACCCCCTGCTTGCTCACATTTTTTGAGCACCACTGTCAGTTATGTGATCTAACTCCACTGTTTTTGTTGAATCTTCTATTTGGATTTTTGTGATTGCTTTTGCATGACTAGATTTAGGTGATTCCCCTCCAATTCTCCCTAGGTGGTAATGTTTTTGTCCTCTTTTGTTTTGGGGAAGAGTGTCCCATCTTTGGATGTTGTGGTATTTTCTGGACCTTTCAGCTATAAGGGTACTTATTTATTATCTTTGTAATTAAAACAGAATCTCTAGGATGATTTTTTTTTTTTCAACAGGATCTCTTACTCTGTAGTCCAGGTTGGTGCTGCAATCACTGGGTAGCCCAGGCTGACCTTGTACTCAGAGCAAGGCTTCTGAGTGCAATTACAGACATGTCACCAACCCCAGCTAATTTTAATGGGGGACCAGAGAATTGAACCCTGAGCCTTGTACTTACTAAGCAAGTGCTCTAACTACTGAGCTATGGCCCCAGCTCCCTAAGATATGTAATACAATACTACACACACACATATACACATACACACACACATACATATATATGTAATTTTTTTGAGACAGAGTCTTGCTCTGTAGTCCAGGCTGGTCCTGAACTCACTGTGTAGCCCATGGTCTCCTCAAACTCATGGCAGTCCTCCTTCCTCAGCCTTCTGAATGCTGGGATTACAGGCATGTGCTACCCCCTTGGTTATGTGGTGCTAAGGAATTGAATTCGGGGCCTTGTAGTTGCTAGGCAAGCTCTCTAGCTGCTGCTCTATTCCTCCTGCCCTGAATATGCTATTCTCCTATGCACTTTTGCTCCTATACAATTTTGTAGAAAATGGTGTGTATGTGATCCTGGTGACAGAGCCCAGAAGTTTGACCATCAACTACATCCTAGTCTATTTTTGTTTAGTAACAAGTTCATGAAATACCAACCCTACTTTTTTTTGAGACAGGGTTTCTCTGTGTAGCCCAGGCTGCCCTAAAACTCATGACAAATTTCCTGCTAAATGCTGGGATTACAGGCGTGTGCCACCATGCCTCCTGGCTAGTTTTTTGTGTCGTGCTAGGGGGTTGAACCCAGGACCTTGCTCTAAGCACGCCCCCTTTGTTGCAGTGCTCACCCGGGATTAAGCTCAGGGCCTTCACACTCCGGTATTTGAAAGAGATTTCCCTTTTTTAGACAGTTTCACTACATGGCTGTGTTTTATCTCACTTGCCTCAAATTTATGATGACCCTACTGACTCAGCCTCCAGAGTGCTAGGATTTCAGGTGTGCACCGCCACCACCAATATGACATTAAAAATCTTTTCTCATCCGCAGGAGTGATTGGCCCCTAAGAGCCGGTGCTTTCTTGCAGAAAATCATTTGATTTAAATTCAGGTGGACTAATCTGAAAAGCTACCAGCTTTAAATTGTCTTCTGAGCTAAACAATCTTACTTATTGGCCCCCTGTGTGCTGGGCCAGTGAATCTGACAGCTGCCCAGCAGGGACCTGGGGGAGAGAGCCACTTGCCCTGAGTCTCGATCCTTCAAGAGGCAAGCCTTGCCGCGGGAGCGGGACCTTGTCTGCCACTATTGTCCATAGCCTGATGGAGATTTCAACAGCCATAGCAGACCTCCAAGAGGTGTGTCGCTGTCCCGTGTGCCTCAATTACTTCATCGACCCAGTGACTATTAACTGTGGGCACAACTTCTGTTACAACTGTGTCAATATGTCCTGGAAAGATCTCTATGGATCCTTTCCCTGCCCTTTCTGCCGATTTCCCCATGCACAAAAGAACTACAACAGGAACTCCCAGCTCCGGAGTCTGACCGACATTGTTAAGTTAATCCCCGTCAGAAGGAGCAAGAGGAAGAGGCAGGAAGAGCCCAGCGGGTGTGAGAAGCACAATCTGTGCCTGACCCACTTCTGTACCAATGACCTGCAGCTTTTATGCACGCAGTGCAGCTTCTCCCCCGAACACGAGAGCCACTGCATCTGCCCCATTGAGAGCGCTGGGCCTTACCAAAGGAGACTGCTGGAAGGCACCATTGAGCCCTTGAAGAACAAGGTCGACAGAGGCGAGAAAATGATCGCTCTGCAAGTCAGCAAGTCCCTGGAACTGAAAAAGAAGGTGGAATTTAGGAAAGAAGAGATTGCCTCGGAGTTCGAACGAGTGAGCCAGTTTTTATGGAATGAGCATGAGGATATCCACAGGCAGGTGCGAGTTGAAGAGCTGGACATTCAGAGGAAATCGGAAGAACACCTGGCAGCACTTTTGGGGCACATCTCTAAGCTGAAAGAGCTCTTGAAGGAAGCAGAGGAAAAGTGTGAGAAATCAGACCTGGAAGTCCTGAACTGCCTGAAGAGCATCTACGACAGATCCGAAGCACTCCAAGACCCTGACCCATTTTCATATGGGCTAAGCCAAGACACCTTGAGCCTTCCTCGCCAGTATTCCGGCTTGGACAAACTTGTCAAACAGTTCCGAAGAGAGGTGTTTTTTGATCCGGACACGGCTAACCCCCAGCTTACTGTGTCTGAGGATAGGAAATGCGTGCATTACGAAAGCGGAAAGCCGAGGAGGCCTTTTGATTTCAAGAGATTTTATCTCTCTCCAGCTGTCCTGGGTTCTCAGCCCTTTAATTCTGGCCGGCATTACTGGGAGGTGGAAGTGGGGGACAAGCTTAAATGGACACTGGGGGTATGTGAGGGCGGCCTCCCTCGCCACTGGAGCAATCAGCCGTCGGAGATCATGGAAGGCTTCTGTGCAATTGGGCGTTACAGGGAGAGTGGTTACCTTGCATTTGGTTTCAAGAAAGCCCAGTTTGTGCCTGTCGTAAAGCCCAGTAAGGTTGGCATATTTTTGGACTGGGACTTGGGTGAAGTTTCCTTTTATGATGTGAATGACAGGTCTCTGATCTATAGCTTTAAACATTCCTTTACCAGAATCGTTTGGCCTTATTTCTATGTGGGAAAAGATGCTCAACCTCTGAAGATCTCATCAGTGTCAAATATCCAATGATGAACCTCTTAAAATTTTAGTTTTTAGGGCTAACTTAACCAAGATACCTTCACTTTCACATCCGGAGGTTTTATGTGTGGTAGTGGGGATCAAGCCCAAGGCGTTGGCACTGAGCTGCATCCACGGCCCTATTTATCATTTGACACAATTGATCTATTTCCTTTCCTTCTGGTATTGGGGATAGAAAACAGGGCCATTACTCTGAGCTACATCCCCAGCCACTTTTTTGATTATTTGAGACAGTCTTGCTAAGTTGCCCATGTTGGGCTCAAATCTGGAATCCTCCTGCCTCAGCCTCCCAAAGTGTTAGGATAACAGGAGTGTACCACCGTGCCTGGCTATAATTTGTTCCTTCAACTTTGTTTCATTTTGGTACTGGGGATTGAACCCAGGGCATTTGAGCTGATCTACGTCTTCAGTCTTGATTTATTTTTTATTTCAATACAGTGTCTTATTAAATTGCTAAGTTACCCATGCCGGGTTGAAATGTGTAGTCCTCCTGACTCAGCCTCACTGAGAAAACAGATTCCAGCCTGGCTGCATGGCCAGCTAGGCTAAGTGACATGGCCCTAAGATGGGAGGGTGAAGGGGTGTGGGGAAGGGGTTTCTGGTCGTACTTGTTCTTTAGCCCAGGTGGTGATTTGTGAATTAAGTTCTGTTTATGGTAAATGATTGAGGCATATGCTAATGAACTCTGATTCTCTGTAAACTTCCAAGAAAATTAATTCCATTAAAAGAACAAGATAAACATCAGCATTCAATTCCTGTCATTCTTCCATATTGACTCTAGGTGAAGGCAGCGATATTTTAATTTCTTTTCTTTTTTGGAGGCAGGAGGTGGGGGCACTGAAAAAAAATTTTTTTGATACAGGGTCTCTGTAGCCCAGGCTGGTCCTGAGCTCACTATGTAGCCCAGGGTAGCCTTGGACTCACAGCAATCCTGCCTCAGCCTCCCCAGTGCTGGGATTACAGGTATGCACCACCATACCCAGTTCATGTAGTTTTGGTGAATGGAACTCAGGCCCTTGCACTGAGCACTTTAACCTATGTGCCATCCCTCCAACCCAGCAAGGTCTTTCTTACTATATTGCTCAGGTTGACTTCTAACCAAGACCTTGCCCAGCCTCCTGATTGCTGGGATTACAGATGTGATCCACCATGAGCAACTTGGATATGTGTATGTAATGGGGGAGGGGAGGAGTTTGCTTGCTTTCTTTTTCTTTTCTTTTTTCTTTCTTTTTTCTTTTTTTTCCTTTTTTGGAGACAGGGTACTATAGCCCAGGCTAGTCCTGAATTCACTGTATAACCCAGGCTGGCCTCGGGCTCATGGCATTCCTGCCTTCGCCTCCTGAGTGCTGGGATTTCAGGCGTGCATCACCCTGTCCAACTTGTAAATGTAGTTTTTATAAGCTAAAATGTGGTGGGGAGCTCAGTGTGAAAGCTCTAGGCTCAATAGTACCCCCACCCCCCAACACACACACAATGCCCTTCAATAATTTTTTTTGAGACAGGGTCTCACTGTAGTCCAGGCCAGTCCTGAACTTCCTATGGAGCCCAGGCTGGCCTCATCGCAATCCTCCTGCCTCAGCATCCTGAGTGCTGAGATTACGGAGAGCCACCACGCCCAGTTTATGTGGTGCTAAGGAATCGGCCTCACACTTGCTACGTAAGCACTCGAGCTGCTGTGCTTTCTCCAGCCCCTGAGATGGTTATAAAGGTGACTGTCTCACTAACCATAAAGAGGCCATATTACCAGGCTAGACTTGGTGGCACAGGTTTATGATTCTGACACTCTGGGAGGCTGAGATAGGGGGATCTCAACTTCATACTCAGTCTGGGCAATTTAGGCACTGTCAAAAATCTTAAAATGGCTCCATCTTGAACTGCAAACAGTAAAGCTAATGAACTCAGACTCCTGGTGGGCTCATTTCCCTGGCTGCATCCCATTCCTGTGACACTGGCCTGGCACACAGTATGGGTACGGTTGGTGAGTGGCAAAACCAATTTCAGAATCTATCCTCAGGAGGCTGAGGGCATGTCTCTATGGTTAAAGCACTTACCAAGCAGACACAAGGTCCTCGGTTTGAGTCCTCAGCATTCAGAACACCGAGGCAGGAGGATTGCCATGAATTCAAGGCCATCCTTGGCTCCATTGTAAATTCAGGATCAGCTTGGACTATACAGGCAGACCCTGCCTCAAAAAAGAAAATGGGGCTGGAGGAGTGGTTCAGCTGCTAGCAAACGCTAAGTCAAGCACTAAGTACCTGAGTTTGATTCCCCAGCACCATGTTAGTTGTGCATGGTGGCACACAGGAGGTTGCGACAGGAGGATTGCTGTGAGTCCAAGGCCAGCCTGGGCTGCAGAATGAGACCCTGTCAAAAAAAAAAAATAAAAATAACCACACTGTTGAGATATGAGATTCCATGTAGATTGACCTGTTTCATGTGCACTTATTCTAGATCACGGCCTTTTGTGTTCTGTTTCTGTGTGACCCTTAGTCACCCTATGTGATCAGTTTTACTATTATTTCATCTTATGGTAGAAGAAACTGAGGTGCAGGGTGGTTCCGTGCCAGGAACTGAGCTCCCGGGTTTAGAGCTAGTGGTTGGCAGCCTCAGTTTACTCCAAGTTGTGTTCCAGTGTCGGGATTACTAATAACCATACCGTGCGGTCAGGGGTGCAGGGTAGCCAACGTGGGGAGTCTGTCAAGGGCAGAGGCGCCATGAGGCCCTACTGCGTGCACACTTGTGGTCCCACAGCTGGTCCATCTGGACTCAGTGCTTTCACGTTACTGTCAAGGCTCTTTTTAAAATATTTATTTATTTGAGATAGGGTCTTGCTCTGCAGTCCAGGCTGGTCCTGAGCTCACTGTGGAGCCCAGGCAGCCCTCAGACACGTGACAATCTTTCCTCAGCCTCTTGAGTGCTGGAATTACAGCTGCTTGCCACCACATCTGGCTTATGTGGTGTTGAGGAATCCAACCCTGGGCTTTGCGTTTGCTGGGACTGCAAGTGGATACCACCACACCCCGCTAATCTTTAAGCCTTGGAATTTTCTAATAGGATAGGAGGCGTACTGTCCTGGAGCACTGATATGGAGCTTTTTGGTTGCAACTGAATTCATGATATTGGGTCAGCTGACACCTCAGATAGGTCTAGTCACCACGTAGGCATACCCCAGTAACCTCCAGGAAAGACTGGGGTGCTGTACGATAAGTTTCTATAGCAGGACTTAAGTTTTCTTTTTTGCAATACTACATATTAAACCTCCATACTGACCCTTTTTAATTATTACTATTTTTCTTTTTTCTTTTGAGACAAGCTCTTCCTAATTTGCACTGCCTGGGTTTGAATTTGTGATCCTCCTGCCTCAGCATGCTGGGATTACCGGCTCCAGGCCATTGATTTGTTTAGAGGTACTGAGGATTAAGCCAAGGACCTTCACATTGAGCTACACCCTCGGTCTTTTTTTTATTTTTGTTTTGTTTTAGACAAGGGATCTGGGGGTGTGGGCTAGTGGGGATCAAGCACAGGGCCTTGACACTGAAGTGTATCCTCAGTGCATGGACCGGCTGGGCTCAAGCTTGTGGTTCTCTGGTCTCCACCTTCCAGAGTGCTGGGATTACAGGCCTGAGCCACTGGGCCTGGCCCATTTTCTATCTTATTTTTGCTGTTGGTTTGTTTTTGAGATAGGTTCTTGGCCTGTTGTTCAGGCTGATCCTGAGCTCATTATGTAGCCCAGACTGGCCTTGTCACAGTAATCCTCCTGCCTCAGGCTCCCAAGGGCTAGAATTACAGGCCTGCACTACCAAGCCCATATTATGTGGTGCTAGGGAATGGAACTCAGGGCCTTGGCCCCTGGCTATTTTTCTTTCACCCTTCCTTCCTTCCTTCTTCCTTCCTTCCTTCCTTCCTTCCTTCCTTCCTTTCTTCCTTCCTTCCTTCCGCACAGGGTCTTGCTTTGTAGTCGAGGCTGGCCTGGAACGTATGTCAATCCTGCCTTAGCCTCCTGAGTGCTGGGATTACAGGCATGTGCCAACACACCCGGACAGTATTTTTTAAATATATAATTTAAAATGTTTATTTATTGAGACAGTCTTGCTCTGTAGTCCAGGCTTGTCCTTAACTCACTAAGTAGCTCAGGCTAGCCTCGAATTCATGACAATCTTCTGGCCTCAGCATCCCAAATGCTGGCATTATGGGAGTGTGCCACTGTGCCCTGTTTACATGGTACTGGGGAATTAACTTAGGACCTCTGCACATGCTAGGCAAATATACTCTAGGTCCTGAACTCACTGTGTAACCCAGGCTGACCTCAAACACACAGCGATCCTCCTGCCTAAGCCTCCCGAGGGCTAGGATTCCAGGCATGCACCACCATGCCTGGTTTATGTAGTGCTGGGAAATCAAAACTAGTGCCTTGCACTTGGCAAGGTAAGCATGCTAATTAGCTAATCACTGAGTTATGCCTCTAGCACCCCCCTTTTTTTTTCTGAGACAGTGTCTCGCTCTGCAGCCCAGCCTGATCCTGAACTTACTATGGAGCCCAGGCTGGCCTTGGACTCACAGCAATCCTCCTGTTTCAGCTTCCCGAGTGCTGGGATTAGAGGTGTGCACTACCATGCCCAGCTTCCGCCCACTTTATTTATTTATTTGTTATTATTAGTTTGAGGTAGGGTCTTGCTAAATTGCCTAGGCTGGACTTGAACTTGTGATCCTCCTGCCACAGCCTACCAGAGTTCTAGGATTACAGGCTTGTGCCACTGGGCCTTACCCTACGTTATAAAGAACATCATCAAAATTGAATTAAAAGAATATAAACATGGTTTGGTTTGGTAACATGCTCCTTTTATCTAAGCTACTTGGGAGGCTGAGGCAGGAAGATCCCAAACCTGAGGCCAGTCTGGGCAATTTAGCATGACTCCATCTCAAAATAAAAATTTAGGGGCTCCGGCTGTAGCTCGTTGGTTAAGAGTGCTTGGTTACCAAGTGGAAGGCCCTGGGTTTGATTCCCAGCACCATATAAGCTGGGCGTGGTTGTGCACACTTGAATCCCAGCAGTCAGGATGCTGAGGCAGGAGGATTGCTGTGAGTTTGAGGCCAGCCTGGACTACAGAGCAAGACCCTGTCTCCAAGAAGGCAAAATAAACAAATTTTTTGAAAGGTTGGAGATGTAGTTCAGTGATAGGATGTTTGCAAGAAGCCGTGGGTTAAATATATAGGACTTTTAAAAAGGTATAAACTTGTAGGGAGTGGAAAAAGGCGAGATACCATGTTTTTTTTGTTGTTGTTGTTGCTGGTATTTTGTGTTTTTGTGGTGCTAGAGTTGGAACCCAGGGCTAGTCTTATTTATTCAGGCAGTATTGGGGGTTACGCAGGCCTTCACTGTGGGGGACACTTTTGTTCCTTTTCCTTTTCATTGTTTATTCCAGACAAGTTGTCCCTAAGTAGTTAAGCTGCCCAGACCCTGCTTGAATTTGTGATCCTGTTGGGGCTGAGTGAGGTCCACTGAATGCATTAGATCACTTGGAGGCCTTAGTGCCAGCAGCCGAGGGGGCCAAGGAGGTGGCCTGGTCCCAGGACCCGGTCTGCCTCAGGATGGGGGAGGGGTGGAGGACTGGACAGACTGGGGCTCATTGCAATGGCCACTGGGCCACCCCTGGGGGACACAGTCCTGCAGAGTGGCCAGCAGAGCCCACCACACTCCAGCCACTGCAGCCTGCTGGCCCTGGGCCTCTTGCTCCCCCGAGGGCAGGGTGACCACTCTTTTCCCCTGAGGGTTCCTCATTCCAGATCCCCCCCATGCTCAGAAACAGGGGTTCAGGGACCATCAGAACTGCACAGCTCCCCTTGGGGCCATTCCCAGTCCCACCCCCATGTGCGAAGAGGCTCAGAGCCCCCTCTGCACGGCATGGCTGCCTGTGTCGGGTCCTGGGGTCCTGGGGACAGCCACAGCTGCATCCAGGGTGACAAGTCCCTGTGTCCCCACTGGGCCTGCTTGGGACTAGAAAACAGGAAACTGCCCTGGAGAGCGGGAGAGGCCCGTGACCTCTGGAGACGGTGAGGACGTGGGTGCAAATGGTCTCACAGATCTTCTCAGATCTTCCCGCTAACAGAGAGGGATCCGCACCAGGTGTGTCACCTCGCTGTGCTGGTCCTGACTCCAGCATGCCTCGTCTACCAGGGCCACAGCACGGCCCCTCCGAACGAGGGGCCGTCAGTGTCAGGCGGGACCAGCCCCGCCTTCCCTCTCCCTCTGGCGTGTATGCACCATGGTCCCAGCTCTGTGCAGCGGTATGAGGTTCCCTGCAAGCACCCGTTATGGAGACCAGCTTCCAAGGCTCCCTGAGAGTTGCCTGCCTCAGGGATGCTGGAGGGTAATGGGGCCTCCTGGCCTTCTGGGGGCATTCTCTATGCCTGACTGCAAGGTGTTCTTGTCAGCTTTTTTTTCTCTTTGAGACAGTCTCCCTCCGTAGTCCAGGTTGGCCTTTAACTGAGCAATCCTTCTGCCTCAGCCTCCCAGAGCTCTGAGATTACAGGCCAATGCTGCCAGACCTGGTGAGTATACCTTATTTTAATCACCACATCTATTTTCTTGTCTAAGTTTTACATTATTGTAACACATAAAATATCTGAGTATGGGAGCTGGAGGAATGGCTCAGTGGTTAAAGTGCTTGCCTTGCAGGTACAAAGTACTTGTGTTCAATTCCCCAGCACCACATAAACCGAGCGTGGTGGCACACGCCAGCATTTGGGAGGGTGAGATAGGCCTGTTGTGATTCTAAGGTCAGTGTGGGCTCCCTAGTGAGTTCAGGACCAGCCTGGGAAACAGAGTGGACCCCTCTCAAAAAAAAAAAAAAGTGTCTAAGAAGACACAGGTGCTCCAAGTGACGAAGGAAGTCTTTGGCATCCCTAGATTAGCTTCACAAATTTGAATGGATGCCTTATCTTTGAGTTAAAATAAAGAGGCAGCAGCCTTAACTCCGTGGTATTCTCTCTCTAGCATGTGCAAGGCCGTAGGTCTAATCTTTAGCAGTATGCGCAGACACAGATTAATTTTTTGAGACAGGGTCTTGCTCTATAGTCGAAGTTGGCCTTGAACTCATGCCAATCCCCCTGCCTCAGCTTCCCCAGTATTTGGATTACAGGCATGCACCAAGCTGGCTTTTTTTTTTTTCTTTTTTTTTTTTTTGAGATGGAGTCTTACTCTGTAGTATAGGCTGGCTTCAAACTCATGGCAATCCCACCTCAGCTTCCCAAGTATTTGAAATTACAGGTAGAAATTTTTTGTTTTGTGACAGGGGTCTTGCTCTGTAGTCCAAGCTCGTCCTGAACTCACTAAGGAGCCCAGGCTGGCTTCTAATTCATAGCGTTCAGCCCCTAGAATAATGGGATGGGAGGAATGTGCCACCATGTCCAGTTTATGTGGTACTGGAATCTAACTCAGGGCCCTGGGCCAGACAAGTGCTTTAACTTTGTGCTACTCCCTCAGCCCCACTGAATATTAACTAAATAGAAGCCAATATGTTACACTGCCACCTGGAGCAAGCAGTAACAGAAAGTTCTGGAGCAAAGCCTGGTGTGAGATGCTCCAGCAATCTGACAGCCCCCAGTTCCCTGGGATCCAGAAGGCTCCGTGAAGGCTCCAGGATACCTAGGTGTTCCGGGCGAGGCTCTGCCCTCAGTGGAGCATCTGGCTCTCTGTAAGCAGGTAAAAAGTCTAATGTGGACCAGGGAACTGCCAGAAATCTCTACTACTGAGATCACGAGCTTGAGGCCAGCCTGGGCAATTTTATGAGATCTTGTCTCAAAATTGAAAGTAGACAGAATTGGAGACGTAGCTCAGTGGCAGAGTGCTCCTGGGTCCAATGCTTAGTACTGACAAAAATAGAGATGGAAGATACCACTCTTCCCAGATTATTTACTCTGTAATACTGAGTGCCAACACAGGGCCTTCATACTAAGAAATATCCTCGGTCCACTTTTTTTATTTCATAAGTGCTGAGATTATAGGTTTACAACACTAGGCCCAGCTACTAAAATCTAAAAATACAAAACAATTTCAAAAGATGAACCTTACCCATTGGCAGATACTTGTTATCCTAGTATTCTGGGAGGCCTCCAGCAGAGCCAAGTTTAGGCTTAGCCTGGGCAATTTAATGACTGAGATCCTGCCTAATAAAATATGGGGTGGGGGATATAGTTCAGTCTGAAGGCTTTGACCCTCAGTGCTGCAGGGAGCATGGGGAAGAGGAAATTCACAGGCTTTGTTAGGGTCTACATGTCAAAACCTATCTATTGAAAGATCTGAACCCCTGAATTAATACAAGCTTGAGGAAAACATGCAACTAAGTCAACACAAGAAAGAAAATAGGTCTTATTGCTAGGTCCAATGGTACAGGCCTCAAGTTCCAGCACTCTGGAAGGCTGAGATAGCAGGATCATAAGACAATCAAAAATAAATGAGCTGGGGATAGAGCTCAGTGTGAGGGGCCTGGGCTCCACTCAATTAGAATAGGGAAGGGGCAGGAGGAGGTGGAGAAGGGCGGGGAGTGCAGAGTATTCAGATAGCCCTGTTCAAAGGCCCTGGGCTCCAGCCTCATATTTTTTTTTTTTAAATGCTTTAGGTTTAATCCCCAGTACAAGAAAAGAGTTTTGAGAAATACCAAGGCCTTTGGCCTGAACCATATCCCTAGCTTATTTAACAGTCTTAAGATCTCACTAAACTGCTCAGGCTGGGCCTCAAACTTAAGATCATCCTGTCAACCTCCTAGGTGCTAGGATTACAGGCCTTCACCACCAGGCTCAAGCTGAACTGACCACCTAGAAGCAAAGTTGCCCCAGGGATGATCATGCTTATCTTTAATAAAGGCTTAATTTTTCTTAAAAGAACAGCACAAAGGCAATGAATGCAGAAAAAAAGAATGTCCTTTTATTCGAGACACAGTAATACATCTCTCTCTCAAGTATTCTGTCCAGCAATTTCTAAACCAAACCATAGTTATAAAGTTAGCACTCCAATTTTTAGCACTAGCTGAAACAGATTTTTGGAAAGGGGCGGGGGGCAACCTACATTTCTGGGTCCCTCTCCTGATGAGCAGAAGCTTTACCCTCCTTTCCATCTGCCTTTATCCTTCTGTCATTTTCCCAATGAAGTATTCTCTTCACAAAAAACCCCAGAACTTTACAAGTTATACTAGCTCAGTTATGCTAGCTAACAACAAAAAATCTTCCAACAATTCACTCACAATCGGCTACTGTACAGATTTTAAGAGGTTTTGAGTGAGCTCCAGTGTAGAAAAAAGGCCAAAGATCTCCTGAAAAGAAATCACTGAAAGTATGCAGAAGAGACTTATCATCTAAATTGTAAAAGGAAATCTCATTTATACCAGAGTCTAAAAAAATGCCAATCTTAGTCGGTATCACTTTTGGCAGAAGATTAATTTTCTTAAGCCCCATGGCCACGAAAGTGGTGAGGCCAAAGCGGCCAAGGCCCCAGAAGGCCCCCCTCACCAAGATGGGCTGATTGTCAAACTTCCTCCTACGGGGCAGGGCCGCGCTGCACACGCCCAACACCCACTCGCACTTGCCCCCCACCTCCACTTCCCAGTACTGGCGGCCTGAGCTGTAGCTCTGGGTGCCCAGGACAGCGGGCCACACGTAGAACCTTGTGGGGCTATCAGGGATGTTCCGCATGCTCTCGAAGCGGACGCTTTTCCTGTCTTCCGAGATGCTGAGTTTCCGATGTGCTGTCTCAGGATCCAGCTCCACATCAACTTTAAAACGCTTGACCTTGCCCAGGCCAGAATACTGGGGAGGCAGCCGGCAACCGTAGTCACCCAACTGCAGAGAGAAAGCAGTAGGCACTTTCAGGCGCCTGTATGTGCGGTAGATACTCTTTACGCTTGCCAGCAACTCGACTTTGGGCTTTGCCCAACTGCTCTCCGTCTCCTTTAGGAGACATTTTAAGGAGGATGCGTGGTTGGCCCAGCGCCGGAGGCTCACGTTGAGCGCTGCAGAGGACTCCGCTGCTTCATCCTCCAGCTGCCTCAGCATGGTGTCCCGCTCATTCTGCAGATACGCAGAGAACTGCTCGAACTCAGCCTTGATCTCCTCCCTCCGGCGCCGAGCCTTCCTCTTCAGCTCCGCGGACTTCCCGGCTTGCATTCTGATCATCTTCTCCACCTGCTCCACTCGGTTCCTCCACAGCTCCATGCAGTGGTCCAGCTGCCTCCGGTTGTAGGTGGCCGCCTCCCGGATGGGACTGATGTAGTGCTGCCGGTGTCTGTCTGAGAAGCTGCACTGTGGACACAGGACCTGCAGGTCCTTCTGGCAGAACATGGTCACCACCTGGTTGTGCTCCTCACACACCACCTTATCCACCTGCCTCTTCCTCTTGCTTCTTCTGACGGTGGGGAGCAGCTTGGCGATCTCAGTCAGGTTTCCCAGCTGGAGATTGTTCCTCAGTCTCCTTCCTGGACAGGGCGTATAGCAGGAAGGGCAGGGAAAAGTCTTGGTGAGGTCCTTCCAGGACAGATTGATGCAGGCGAGACAGAAGTTGTGCCCGCAGGTGAGGGTCACCGGGTTGTTCAAGTACCCCTGACAGACAGGACAGCTTGCCTCCGCTTGGAGGCCCTCCAGGGCTCTTCCTAACTCCATTGCACCGTGAACAGGGGTGGGCACAGACAGAGTGCTTCTTTTCCTAAGGCCTGGTGTTCTACAGCAGGGTGTCCTCTCCTGGACCACCCTGGAGACTAACTAGTCCAGTCCCACAGACTCGGCACGTTGATGGCGGCTTCTGAAAGAAAACCTTGGTTGGCTTTCTGTACCTTAGCTGCAAGCAATAGCGCCAGCAACTCCCTACAGCTGGAGCCCCTCACAGGCCGTAAGCACTGAGCTGCGCTCTCAACAGTCACCAGAAGTCAAGCTTAACAGCTTTCTTGCTCAAGAAAATCACCTCAGGTCCAAAATAACAAATCCTTCCTGTGGATGGGGAAAGATAATTTAAGTCAAGTGGAACCTGGATACTCTTATCACTGAGTTATATATATCCTCACCCCCTCTTTTGTTTTAAACTTTATTTATGCTAAACTGCTAAGCTGCCCCAGTTGGGCTCGAAGGTGCTATTTTATGACCTCAGCCTCCCAGAGTACTAGAATTATATGACACAGCAACAAACCTATTCTTTGAGACAGGGTCTAGCTTTGTAATCCAGGCTGGTCCTGAACTCACTGTGTAGCCCAAGCTGGCCTCAAACCCTTGGGAATCCTATCTCAGCCTCTCAAGTGCTAGGGTTACAGGTGTGCACTACCTTGCCCTGCATCTGCCAGGCAAGGACTCTACCCACTGAGCTTTGCCTTGAGCCCCTGATCTATGATTTTGAAATGTAAATATTAACAACTTACCAGACGTGTTGGTACGTGCAGTCTGAACTCCAAGTTCAAGTCCCACCTGGGCAACTTGGAAATTTTGGTATATTCTGTCTCAGAATAGAAGGCTGGGAACGTAGCTCAGTGTGAAGGTGTGGGTTCAGTGCCAGTACTGCAAAATAAGTAAGTCGACCCTGAGCAACTCTGGTTACTACTAGACACTTTTTCAACTCTTCCTGGTTCTCCTCCCCTTCCTTACAACCTTGTAATAGTGTCAGTAACAGATGCATGTGGTTTTCATGTGTGACAATGGTTTTTGTCTTGGGGATCTAACGAGTCCTTTTGTTAGAGACTTTATCTTCATACAATTAAAAACCACTTGGAAGGATGAGGCAGAAGGACTGCAATGAGTTTGAGGCCAGCTTGGACTATAGAGACTATATCTCAGAACGGGCACAGGGGGCTGGAGGAATAGCTCAGCAGTTAAAGCACTTACCTAGGAAGCTCAATTCCCCAGCACCACATAAGCGGTGTGTGGTGGCACACACCTGTAATCCAGTACTTGGGAGGCTGAGGCAGAATTACTCTGAGTTCTGGGCCAGCCTGGGTGATATAGTGAGATCCTGTCTCAAAATAAATAGAAAATACAGTGTTTTCATGTACAAATTCTTAGTTGATTCAGAGTCTTGAACCTGTGCAAGCTATATCTACAGTAGCAACAGAACAAACACAGAAGACAACATGGTGCACTATGGTACTAAACTATAATCTTAGCTTCTTAGAAGGCTAAAACAGGAGGATTACAAGTTTGAGGCCAGCGTAGGCAAATTAGTGTGACCACGTCTCAAATTTTAAGGGCTGGAGGAATATCTCAGCAGTTAAAACACTTGCCTAGCAAGCTCAAGGCCCTGGGTTGATTCCCCAGCACCACATAAGGCAGGAATTAGTGGCACACACCTGTAAGCCCAGCACTTGGAAGGCGGAGGCAGGAAGACTGCCAAAGGCCCTGGCCAGCCTGGGCTACATAGTGAGTTCAGGACTAACCTGGACTGCAGAGTAGAACCCTGTCTCATAAAAAAAAAAATATGTGGATAGGGCTAGGGGGCACAGCTCTGTAGTTAAAGTCCGGGGGGTGGGGGTAGGGGAGAAGGCTGTGTATGAAACCAGCCTGGACTAGAATGAGACACTGCCTCAAAAAATAAATAAATAAAAAGGTTGTAGATGTAGCTAAGCCCTTGGGTTCAATTCTCAATGTTACAAAAACAAAACAAAACACAAAAACCCACTGTCTTAGCTACTTTCTCATTCCTGGGGCATATTAATATTCACAATATAACAGAGGAAAGATTCATTTCAGCTCAGTTTCAGAATGGTGTGGTGGCACTCAGGGAGGATGAAGCTGAGGCCTGCCATCTCATCCACAGCATGCCCAGCCCCCACCACCCACCTGGAATCCCCCCTCCTGACCAGCACACGGCATCCACAGCAGTTCCACAACATCCAAATGCAGGAACCTCTGGGGGGACTTTCCAGATCCAAACCACAACCACAAAGAACCAATACTGCTGAGGACGCTAATTTGAATCCTGGTTCCACTAAATAATGCGTAAAGATACAACTTTTTTAAGCCTTACTTCTTTGACCTAAAAAAAAAAATGAAAATTCAAACAACCTAGCAATAAAAATATTAGAAGAAAAGCAAAAAAAGCACTTGTATTCAACATGTAGACTTTTTTCTGGTCCTTATTTCCTATAAAGAATATACTATAACAACTATTATATAGAATTTGCATTGTATTATTTGGAACCAATCTCCTCCTATGAATATCTAGGGATGACAGGATTTTAAAAATTTACATATCACATTATAATTTATTATAATATATAATATACTATATACTTACCACACACAAATGTTTTATTTACTTACATGTAAAACACACCAATACTTAGCTTCTACATCTCGTTTCATCTAGTTGTTACCTCCTCAAAGTGTCCACTTCCTGCAGGCTCAGTGCTAAGAGTGTGCTTCAGGAACTTTGCACGCTGTTTCAGAATTTTAAAATAAAACTTTAATTTAGAATTCAAAGTATAGCTATATTCAATGCAGAAAATTGCAACACAGAAAGAATTACCTAAATAAAACGGGCTGGAGGAATGGCACAACTCTTAAAGCTTTTTGAGGCCCCGAGGTGATTCCCCAGCACCACAGATACTGGGTGTGGTGGCACACATCTATGATCCCAGCACTGGGGAGGCTGAGGCAGGTAGCTTGACCTGAGTCCAAGGCCAGCCTGGGCTACACCGGTGAGTTCAGGAACAGCCTGGGGTACAGAGCAAGACCCTGTCTCCAAAAAAATTAAAAAATAAAAAACCCTACCTACCTAAAATAAAACAATGTTTCTTCCAAATCAGTGACTCTCCCTGCACACAACCTATGGTAACTAGTGGCCTAAGGCATGGCGATTGAAAAATATTCTAGGCCAGCCCTCGCCCACTAAAGCAAACCTGTGGCCCTTAATTTTTTTCCTTAATTCTTATTCAAGTTTCAAATAGGAGTTTCTGAGCAGTCAAGACAGTGTAAGGGAACAGGGGTCAGGTTACAGAGTGCTGATTACAAAAATCAAAGCCGAAGTTGCAAACCTGCAGACTATAACTGAGAAGATAAAAAATAGCTTCCAGAAAGTGTGTACAAAGAATCCACAGTTCAAGCAACATCTGTAACAGGTATTCACTCCAGGTATTGCTACCTTTTCTCCAGGTATATGAGTACGTCTTCTATAATTTTTTTTTGAGACACTGGGGACTGAACCCACTGGCCTTGCATAGAGCTACAATCTTCCCCCCTGTGCTGCGGTTTTAAGCTGTCTCCACAAGGCCTGACTTTGTTTACTTTTCAGAATCAGGCCATGAAGTGAACAGCTTTGCAGGCAAGGTTATCACATAACCACTGCAGTTTTATTTTAAACCTACCTCCTCCCTCTCCCGGGCATGCAATGTTGCCTTTAATCAATCCCTGTAACTAACTGATCTTTCCAAATGCAAGTACAATCTCTTCTAGTTCCAACCTAAAACAATGCACCGCCTTTACAAGGCCACTCTAAACCCCAGCCTGTGTCGTGGCAAACACCTGGAGGGCTTGGTAAGAGTGCTGGGCCACATCCCCAATTTTTTTTTTTTTTTCTTGAGACCATAGCTCGGTACTAGGGCTGGGAAATCCAACTCGGGCCTCAAGCACTCTAACTGCTGTGCTATTCCTCTGATTCGGCGGGTCTGTTCTTATGTTTCTTACAGTACTGGAAATTGAACTCGGGCCTGGCACACGGTAGGCAAACACTTGCCCACTCTCTGAAGCACCAGCCCCCTCTAACTTATGATCCCCCTGCCTTGGCTTCAGGAGCAGCGGGGATCGCGGCAGTGCTGTGGGGCCTGGCTAGCAGGTTTGTTTAATTGGTTAAGTCCCCAGATGGGCTGGCTTGGCGGCTATATTTTGGTCAACTACTGCTTTAGTCAACAGGCTTGCTCTGAGGCCAGCTCAACTGCGCAAAATCGACATGGCAGGGCTGGGGGCGTAGCTCCGCGGTTAAAGCCCTCGCCTGGCCAGCAAGGCCCGGGTTTGATTCCCCACCACTCTTAAAGCTACAGCGCGCCTATAATCCCAGACTTCGGGAGGCTGAGGCAGGACTGCCTTGAGTTCAAGGCCAGCCTGGACTATAAGCATTAGGCCCTGTCTCTCAAAAATAAATATTCAAAGCAGGAGAGGTAGTTCAGAAAGAAGGTCCTGGGTCCAATTCCCAGAGCGACAAGTAAAGATAACCGCCAAGGGCCAATGTGCCAGGGCCTCACCCCTGCGCCGACCCCCAAACCCTGCACCAGCCCTCAGCCGGCCCAGGCGGCTCCCGCGCTGCCAGACCTGCAGCGCCGGCCGCAGCCTCCGGCCACAGGCTTTGGTCACCCCGGCTTGGACGCGTCCGCACACGTTTAGGGGACACAGGGCAAGCCTCACGCGTGCGAAACAACCCGCCAGGCCCCGGACTCTGCTGGGCGACGAGGCCGCGACTTACCAGTGCTGAGGCGGGAGAAGGCGGCGGACGCGGGCGAAGGCGCTACAGACGCGGCCGCAAGAGGGCGCAAACGACTACAGGCGGCTGCAGGCTCTTCCGCCTCTACCGCAGGGCGCCCAGCACTATTTATGGGAAAGGCGCGGCTGGGCGTGGTCAGCCCGCCCACGTGTCGGCTCCTCCCGGAAGTGGGTGGGCGGGAAGGCCAGAAGGCGGGAAGGCGGGCTTGCCTGCCGGGAGCCACTGGGCTGCCGCGCTGCAGAGCCCGCCCCGCCCAGTCCTAGGGTGTTAGCTCAGGGCTTGGGCGCTTTGGAGTGTTGGGGTGGGGGGGGAACCCAGGCCTCTGAGGAAAAGGAGTATGTGAATGAGGGTGGCGGGGCGAGGGTGTGGGTGGGCGCTGACGCCCCAAACTGCGTGTCTGTGATATGTGGTAGGATTTGGAATTCTGGGGCGGGAGGAGTAACAGCAGTTAGGGCGCCTGCCTAGCAAGTGCCAGGCCCAGGGTTCGATTCCCCAGCACCGCATAAACCAGGCAGACGAAAATCTAAAGCTGGACCTGGTGGCCCAGACCTGTAATCCATGGGGATAGACTCACTCTGAAGACCCCGGACTCCATCCTTAGTGCCGACCCCCCACCACCACAACGAGGGGTGGGGAGGGCCTAGTCTGGGGGAACAGGGTCTCCAGTGGCGTGAATACCACAGATTTCCATCGGGGAGGCCGAATCAGTGTAACAGCTCCTTTGCTGGAGGTGAGGGCCAGGCTTATAAGCAATTGAAGGGAGGCGGGTCAGCCGGGGTAACAGGACAAGGGTCGTTTACTGATTGGAGGAAGTTTGGAGTCTGAAAGTCGCCTAATTTGCATAGCAGGTCTTTTGAAGCCTGACCACGTGGTAAGGGCCTGGAAGCCGGGGAAAATTAGGAATTTGGGTAAGATGCAACCTAAGCTGTGGCCCATCCCGGGCCCGGGATAAGAGGAAGCGACCCCAGGCCTGCAGGTCTAGTCTCCAGAAAGGACATTATAGGGGTAGGAGCTGCTGCTACCTACAATCATCCCACGCCTAGTCGGGGAACCACACGTATGGATTAGTGGGAGCAATGTTAGTGGAGTAGGAATATTAAAAAGAAAAAGGAGAAAAAAAAGGGAAAAAGAAAAAGAAAAAGGCCTCTTGTAGGGTTATGGAAAGAAAATAAGTAACTCTTTCTCTTTTCTTTTTTTTCGAGACAGGGTCACACTCTGTAGCCCAGGCAGGTCCTGAACTCACTAGCATAGCCCAGGCTGGCCGTGGACTTATGGTAACCCTCCTGCCTCAGATTCCTGAGTGCTGGGATAACAGGCATGCACCACCATGCCCAATTTATGTGGTGGTGGAGAATTGAACTCAGGTACTTAGAGCTTGCTAGACAAGTACTTTAACCGCTGAGCCATTCCTCCAGTCTGAGATAAAGCAATCCCACCCTGAGCTATTTAGTGAGATCCTGTCTCAAAATTGAAAGAAAAAAAAAGAAGAAGAAAAAGAACATAGAGGATGGTGTGAATGCCTTGGGCTGGATCCCGAGTGTCACACAAACAAGAATCTTCTAAATAATTTTTTTCTAAATAATTCTTATTTTTTTTCCTTTGAGACAAGGTCTCTATCTAGTCCAGGCTGGTCCTGAACTCACTACATACCCCAGTCTGGCCTTGAACACATATATGGTACATGTGGTACTGGGGAATCAAACCCAGGGTCTTACGCTTGCTAGGAAAGCATCTACCCACTATGTATTCTTTTAGCCCTTTTCTAAATAATTGTTTTTTTTTTTTCAAGACAGAGTCTCACTCTGGAGCCCATCAGCCTCACAGCAATCCTCTTGCCTCAGCCTCTTGAATGCTGGGAATACAGGTGTGCGCCACCACGCCCAGTTCATGTTGTGCTGGGGGATCCAACCCAGGGCATTGTGCTTACAAGGTAAGTGCTTTAACCGCTGTACCTTTCCTTTAGCCCCTCTAAATAATTCTGAGGGTGAATATGATAAAAGTACTTATCCATGTCTTCACAATACAGATTTAAAGAACACAAAATTCAAGCCAGGTGCAGTGGCACTCACCTATAATCCCAGCAACTCAGGAGGCTGAGGGAGAACGACCGCCATGAGCTTGAGGCCAGAGTGAGTTCAAGACCAGCCTGGATATAGAGCAAGACCCTGACTCAAAGAAAATCAAGTAGCTGGGCTCCTTGGTGCAGGCCTAGCATCCCAGCACTCTGAGAGGCTAAGGCAGGAGGATCACAAGTTTGAGTCCAGGTTGGGAAATTTAACAACTTAGTAAGACATCTGTGTCAAAACCAAAGCTAAGAGGTTTGAGATGTATTTCTTTACCTAGCAAGCCCCAAGACCCTGGGTTTTTTCCCCAGCGCCACATAAGCCAGGCTTGGTGGCATGTGACTGCAATCTTAGCCCCGAGAAGGTTCTGGCAGAAACTTCCCTGAGTTCAGGGCCAGCCTGGACTACAATGCTAGACCATTCCTGTTAATAAACAAATAAATGTCCTGGTCTGACAGAGCAGGGTGACTGTAGCTAGCCTATTCCAGAGGATACGGGAGAAGGAGGCGGAGTACGGAGGTTCCAGGCCAGCCCCGACAACACAGCCAGACCCTGTCTCCCAAACAGTTTCCTCTTAAAGCAGAATTGAAAAAATTCTTTGAGGCAGGGTTTCTTGTTTAGGCTGGTCCTGAACTCAGTATGTAGCCTGGGCTGGCCTTGAATTTATGGTAGTGCTCCTGCCTCAGCCTCTGGAGTGCTGGGATTACAGGTGTGCGCCGCCACACCCAGTTTATGTGGTGCTGGGGAATCGAACCCAGGGCCTTGTGCTTGTTAGGCAAGTGCTTTAAGGCTGTGCTAGTCCTCCATCCCCAGAAATGAAATTTAGAGGGAGTAGATTTGAGACATTTTGCTTCATAACATTTGTAAAAGCTTGAATCCAGCAAGGGATGGCTCAGTCCCATCCCCGGCCCCATTTCTTTTTGAGACAGTCTTATTACAGTGCCCAGGCAGGCCTTGGAAATTTGATCTCCCTGCCTCAGTCTCCCATAAGTCGGGCTTATGGGTGTGTGCTACCGCGCATCTGGGTCGCCATTTGATTTTTCTTTTTTTCTCGGTAGTGCTGGGGGTCAAATCGGGGGCCTCCTTAGGACTCAGCAGATACGTTTTAACCCTTCCGTGCTTGGTGGCAGGAAAGCCAAGAGGCCTTGCCACCGCCTCCAAAGCACGGAGGAGTCTGAGGCCCCAATTTCTAGGCAGGCCACTGGTTCTGCCATAGACAATGGCCCAGGGCTGCTTCTGGTGAAGGAGCTGGCTACCATCACCCGTAACTTTAGTCTCCCCACGGGGGAGCTGAGGCCTTTCAGCTTGGGTGTACTAGTGGCACCCTGCGGCTGGTGACCAACCCCACAGTAGAGTATGGTGCAGCCCACGGAATGGAAGGGTGTGGACGAGCTGAGGGGGATGGAGTCCAGTGAGCAAAGGGAAGAAGCAGCAGCCCCACACCGCCTGAAGTAGGCGGACTCGCCCAAGTCTGCTATACCCTTCCGAAGGCAGATGCGCTGCCAATGCCGGTCAGAGCCCTGGGAGGCCCAGGGGCCAAGCTCTGGCGTGCACTGCCAGCTTTGCGGGGTGCTCAGAGACATCTGCCGGAGTAACTTCCTGAGAGCTGGGGTTACAGGTGTGTGCCACCTTCCCAGCTAATTTCAACATTTTTCTTAAGACTGGAACTCATAAGCTGGGTGGGGTGGCGCATGCCTGTGATTCCAGCACTCAGGAGGCTGAGGCAGGAGGATTGTGGTGAGTTTCAGGTCAGCCTGGGCTACATAGTTAGTTCAGAGTCAGCCTGGACTACAGGGTGAGATCTTGTCTCAAAAAAAGAGTGAAACTCAGTAAGTCACTGGATTGCCCAGGCTGGGCTCTAACTTGCAATCCTCCTGCCTCAGCCTCCCAGAGTGCTAGATTCACACAGGCCCCATGCTCTGCTCAAACTTGGTAACTTTATTTTTTGAGGCAGAGCGTTGCCCTATAGTCCAGGCTGGTCTTGAACTCACTATGTGGCCTAGATTGGCCTCAAACACCCAGCCATCCTCCTACCTCATCTCCACACCTAGTTTATGTGGTGCCTGGGAATTGAACTTGAGCTTGTTAGGCAAGCACTCTAACCACTGAGCTATGCCTCCAGTTCAAAGTTGATAACTTGAACTTTATGGGGCTGGAGGAATAGCACGGCAGCTAGAGCGTTTGCCTAGCAAGTGCAAGGCCCTAAGTTCAGTTCCTCAGCCCTGTATAAACTGAGCATGGTGGTACACGCCTGTAATCTCAGCACGCAGGAGGCTGAAGCAGGAGGACTGACCTAAGTTCAAGACCAGCCTGCACTACACAGCAACACCCTGTCTCAAAAAAAAAAAAAAAAAAAAAAAAAAAAAAAAAAAGGACAAAGGAACTCAGCACCATCAGAGCTGTCCTCCCCCAGTGCCCGGTCTCATGTACGGTCTCCCAGCCTTCTGAGTGCCTATTCCTTTAGAGGAAGGCCTGTGGTTTTGTATGGGTCTGACGTCTGTTGGCAGAAGACTCGGTGGGCGATCAGTGAGTGTTTCTCGTGTGACAAGTCCTTGTGATTCTGGAGTTTTGTATGCAGTGCTGATCATTGAACGCAGGACCTCTCACATTACCACACTTCTGGCCCTTGACGTATTTTTGAATGTATTAGAAACATGTGCAATGAATTGGCAAAAGGTATAGATTTCTAACAAGTCTCAGCCCTCAAAGCCCAGTGCCCTGGGCTAGGGTTCGGCTGCTGCGTGCCTCATGTGCGAGAAGCCTTGGGCTCAACCCCCAGGCCTGCCACGCAGAAAGCCTCCTCAGCTCCTCAGAGTGTCTGGATCCTTACTGAATTCTGGTTTTCGCATAGTGACTTGTTGGTGGTGCCTAGTAACTCTGTCACCTGGAGGAAGTGCTGCCCTGCCGATGGCGTCTTCGTCACTTCCTCCCCTGTCCCTGTCCCCAGATCCCTTCCCATCTCTGCAATCCTTGAAGCTGACTTTTCTGCATTAGGCGGATGTGTTGTTCTCCCTAGCAGAGGCTTAGGCCTCCTGCATGAAGCGGGCAGGCATGGGTCCACAGGCCAGCTAGGGGTAGGGACAGCAGAGGTAGGCCGCAATGTGGCCCGGGGCTTTTTCCTCTTTCACATGTTCGATTTCCTAGGCTAAGTTCAGAATGTCCCGCAGCGGTTCCTCACACGGAGGAGGCGCACAGGGCGGCTGCTTCTGCTGCCCAGCACGGTCACTAGGTCGGCCTCTCTCCACAGTACAAAGGTCACTACGTCCCCCCAATAAAAAGATTAATTTTTCAATTGCAGGTTAGGAGAAAACTTTGTTCCATTATGAAATATGTAGTTTGAATCCATGACGGATCAGCCCCTTCCCCTTCCAGGCATCAAGACCAACAGCCTCCCGCTGAGGTCTCTACTGCCCCCAGTGCAATGCCAGGCTAGGGCTATGCCTTTAGCACAGGAGATTGTGGGGACACTTAGGGTCTGGACTATACCAAGTATTATCTCAATTGCAGAGATTTTGAACACATGCTTGAATTTAATACCCTCTGATTTCTTTATTATATTTATTGAGACAGGGTCTCACTCTGTAGCCCAGGCTGGTCCTGAACTCACAATGGAGCCGAGGCTGGACTTGGACTCAGGCAATCCTCCTGCCTGAGCCTCCTGAGTGCTGGGATTACAGGTGTGCACCACCACGTCCGGTTTATGTGGTGCTGGGGAACTGAACTCAGGTACTTAGCGCTTGACTTAGCACTTGCTAGGCAAGCGCTATGATGCCTGAGCCCTTTCTCCAGTTCACCCCAATTTTTTGAGGCAGGGTCTAGCTCTGTAGCCCAGGCTTCTCCACAACTCACTATGGAGCCCAGGCTGGCCTGGAACACATGGCAATCCTCCTGCCTCAGTGTCCCGAGTGCGCGGATTATAGGCGTGCGCCACCACTCCCGGTTTACCCTCTGATTTTAGCAGCGGCCCGGAAAGGAACAGTAAAAATGATGCGACTCCCCAGGCCCCGTGCCGGAGGCTTGCAATTCCCGTGCTCCGGGGGTGGGGCTGAGGCGGTAGCGTTCTGTGTTTGGGTCTAGCCGAGGCAGTTCACCGTGGAGTAAGACTGTCTCAAAATCAGAGCCTAAAATGGGCTGGGGTTGCTCAGCGCGAAGGCGCGGGGTCAGATCGCCCGAGTTTGCGCCCCGCGCCCCCGCATCACTGATTTGTTTCCGGAAGTGCCGGGGGAGGGGCCACCGGTGTCTCCAAACGTTTGCTGGCCTCCGCTCTCGTCTGGCCTGTTTCGGTGAGTTTCCCAGGTTCAAAAATTCGGGTGGTGCCATACTTAATAATCCCCTTGGCCATACTGATGAAGTTAGACCAAATAGCTGGATGTGGTGGCACAGGCCCGTAATCCTGGTGCTCCGCTTGAGCCCGGCCTGCACAGTTGAGCTACTTTGTGAGCTGCTGTATCGAAGAAAAAGAATCCAGGCCGGGTGGTGCCAACCTGTAATCCTGGCACTCCGAGAGGCTGAGGCGGTAGGGTTGCCCAGCCCAGCCAGCCTGGGCTACTCAGCAAGACTTGGTGTATTATTGAAGGTTCTTGGAAAAATAGGATGAATATAAATTTTTAAACGACATAGTGTTTTCATATATATTTTAATACACACACACACACACACACACACACACACACACACACACACACACACACACACACACATTGAGACAGGGTCTCAATCGATAGCTCAAGCTGGTCCTGTACTCGCTGTGTAGCCCAGGTTGGCCTTGAACTCAGGACAGTCCTCCTTCCTCAGCCTCCTGAGTGCTGGGATTACAGGCCTGTGCCATCACGCCCAGCTTTGTTTGGTGCTGGGGAATCAAACTCAGGGCCTTGTGCTTGTAAGGCAAGTGCTTTAACTGCTGAACCATCCCTCCAGCCCCCAGGCAGGGTTAATAGAAAATATTTATAAAAGAGAATTTAGAGGACATTTTATGCAATCCTAGAGTCCAAAATGGTCCCCAGAACTGCAAGGACGGTCCTCGAGACAGAAGAGCCCTAATCCAAGGTGGCAGGCCAGGACGCTCACCGTAGGATGGCAGCGCATGTGGTGTGGATCGGTGCCTGCAGGGGAAGGCGAGACCCTGGAGACCGGAGAACGTGTGCTAGAGATGGGCGAGTGAGGACAGGGACGGGTCCTTGGAGCCCCGGCACCCACAGAAGGCGGCGAAGGCCGCAGCTGTCTTGGGAGAAGCTCTGCTGACCCTTCTCTCCCTCCTACTTGGTTCTGGCTGCCAGCCTGTCGGTGGGCCGGTGGGCCGCCCACACCCAGTTTCTCCCATCCTTGGCTCAGCCCAGGGAATAGCTGGACACGCCCAACTTCAAATTGTCAAAGTACTTCAAATCAAAATCCAAAAAATCAAATTCAACATCTCAAAATCAAAAATAAAAACAGGGGCTGGGGATGTAGCTCATTGCAAAGGCCCTGAGCTCAATTCTCAGTACCATTGCAGGAAGAAAAAAAAAAAAAAGGTTGGGGTTGTAGCTTGGTGCTAAGGCCCTGGGGTTAAATCTGAAGTACCATAAGCAAAACATGTGAACAAAAAAACCCTAAGTAAATATCTTTTTCTTTATGTTCTAAAGATGTTAGAAGTTATGAAGCACTTCTAATAGAAAAATAATACCGTGGAAACTAAATCATAAAAATGTTTAAAGTGTACAGATGTGACCCTGGTTTTCTCCCTGAGAATAAAGCACAGCTGTCCTGTGAGGTTTCACTCTGGATGCCACCTTCATGGGTGGGCCCCTGGTCATTGGCCTGTGGTAGACTTCTCAGAGGATGTTTACCCTTGCTGTGAAAATCTTGAACAATAAAAGGAAAGATAAGTATCAGGGATATTTCTACCCGATCATACTTAAAACCCCGAGCTTTTTCTTTTCTCTCTCTGTGTGTGTGTTACCAGGGTTTGAGACCAAAGCCTTTGCACTGAGATATATCCCTAGTCCATTTTGATTTCGAGTCAGGACTTCAATAAGTCATTAAATTGCCCAGACTGGGCTCCTCGCTGGTCTGGGCTACATAGTGAGTTTAGGAACAGCCTGAGCTACAGAGTGAGACCCTGTCTCAAAAAAAAAAAAAAAAAAAAAAAAAAAAAAAAAAAAAAAAAAAAAAAAAAAAAAAAAAAAAAAAAAAAAAAAAAAAAAAAAAAAAAAAAAAAAAAGTACTCAGACTGTACTTCATTGATAGAGCTCTTGCCTAGTTTGTGAATAGGCCCTAAGTTAGATTGCCAGTATCAAAAAAAGGGAAAAAAATAAATGAAAGAAAAAAAAAACCAAAAACACTGAGATAATCTTTAAAGTATGGGCTTGTATTGAATAAGATGTGAGCTAAACAAAGCTTTTAATACAAAATATACAAATGAGTACATGTTTTAAACATAAATATAATTGACAACCTATGTTTTTACTGAGATGCACACGTGGGATGGAATTATAATTTACCAGAAAATTATTTAGGATTTCCTCAAAAGCATCTATCTTAAATAATGATGTAAGGCATTTTATTTGTGTGTAAATTTAAGTACAAACTGGGCATGGTGGCACACATCTGTAATCCTAGCACACAGGAGGCTGAGGCAGGAAAATTGCTGGGTTCAAAGCCAGGCTGGGTTACGTAGTGAGTTCAGGACCAACCTGGGCAACAGAGTGAGAACCTGTCTCAAAAAAAGTACAATGTTTTGTATATATTTTGTATATACACTTTCCATCTCCAAAGAGACTTTCAAAATTTTTATTTATTTTATTTTATTTATTTATTTTGAGGCAGCATCTTGCTCTGAAGAACAGGCTGGTCCTGAACTCACTGGTCTAGGATGACCTTGAGCACATCGTATCCTCCTGCCTCAGCCTCCCAAGTGCTGGGATTATAGGTATGTGCTGGGGAATTGGGCTTGGTAGGCAAATGCTCTAATCACTGAGCTACTTCCCCAGTCCACTGGTGGTCTGCTTCGAATTCCTTGTTTATTAATCCCAAATTTCTATTTTAGTAAAGTAGAACTCTGCAGTGTTCACACAAGAAAGCTCGTCAAGGTAGACATTTGTTTAAAAAAAAAAAGGTTTATAAATTCACCATGTGGAATTATTTATAACTTAAAATTTTGCAGCACTAAGCTAACAGTTTTTTGATGAAGACAAATTAAGAACATACTTTACCAAAAAAAAAAAAAAAGGGTGGGAGGAATAGCTCAGTGGTTAAAACACCTGCCTGGCAAGTACTAAATAAGTACCTGAGTTGATTCCCCAGCACCACGTAAGGAGGGCATGGTGCCACTGGCCTGTAAACCCAGCCCTCAGGAGGCTGAGGCAGGAGGACTGCTGTGACTTTAAGGTTGGCCTGGGCTACATAGTGAGTTCAAGACAAGTCTGGAATGAAGTGTGAAACCCTGTCTCAAAAAAAAAAAAAAAGAAAGAAAAAAGAAAAAAGAAAAAAAGAAAAAGGAAAGGAAAGGAAAGGAAAAGAAAAGAAAGATACTTTACCATTTGGAAATGCCTAATGATTGATACAATCTAGCTCTAGAAAGGGTAGCTTCCTTTTGGGTAATTATGTCTCTCAATTCTTTTTTGCATATTTTACCATCAGAGGTTGAAAAACATCAGTACAAAGGTTGTCAAAATATTAATCATTTGTCTGTGAGATACAGGTATTACCCTGTTAAGGCTTCATTGGTATAACTGTTTTTAGTATAACTGTTTTCATGTTTTTTTTTTTTTTTTTTTTTTTTGAGACAGGCTCTCACTCTGGTCCAGGCTGGTCCTGAACGCACTTCGGAGCCCAGGCTGAGCCCAGGCTGGCCTTGGACTCACGGCAACCCTCCTGTCTCAGCCTCCCAGGTGCTGGGATTACAGGTGTGCGCCACCATGCCCAGTTTATGCGGTACAGAGGAATTGAACTAGGGTACTTAGCGCTTGCTTAGCAAGCGCCTTAACCACTGAGCCATTCCTCCAGCCTCCCTCCCCCTTTTTTTGAGACAGAGTCTTGCTCTATATACCAGGTCCTGTATTCACTGGTGTAGCTCCAGGCTGGCCTTGGACTCAGGACAATCCTCCTGCCTCAGCCTCCTGTGTGCTGAGATTACAGGCTTGCACCACCACGTCCAGCTTTATGTGGTGCTGGGGAATTGAACCCAGGGCCTTGTGCTTGCAAGGCAAGCACTTTAATCCCTATGTCATTCCTCCAGCCCCAATGAACTAGTTTTTGACTTAGCATTTTAAAAAATACTTCTGGAGCATTGTAGGAGTTTAGAAAGAAACCTTTAGATTCTTATGTATATATATTTTTAACAATGCAGAGTCCCAAGACATTTTTTGTTAATTTATGTAAGAATAATTACGTGCACAAAAAAAATGAGAAACTTTGGTTATGCAGGCCACTAACTGTGATTCCGACTTGAACCTCTTTTCAATTTGTATTTTCCTTCCAAAATCAAGCTGGGAAGAAGATAGCACTGTGAACGAGGGGCTATCTTCTGCACTTCAAGCAGTTCCTTTCTGTACATTACATCTAAGCATGAAGTTCTCTCCTTCTTGTTTTGGTTTTTTGAGATAGGGTCTCACTGTGCAGCCCTGGATGGCCTTGAGCTCACAATAATCCTGCCTCAGCCTCCCGAGAGAGCGCTGGGATTACAGGTGTTGCCACCACACAGCTCAGCGGTGTTCCTTTAGGTGACTGGATGTCCTTCCTTCACTCCAGTTCTGGCAAATCCAGTACATCCAGCTACAAAGTTCTATTATCTAGAGAACAAGAGAGAAACAAACGCAGCTTAGTAAAAGTACTAACCAACACAGTGAATTACTCTTTTTTTTGGTATTTTATTCATTTTTTTTTTTGTGCTAGGGACTGGTCCCTATGCTATACTACATCCCAGACCATTTTTGGTTTTAACATTGGATCTTGTAAATCACTAACTTGTCCAGGTTGGGTTTAGAATTTGTGATCCTCCTGCCTTGGCCTCTCAGAGTGCTGCGATTACAGGCCTATGCCCCCAAACTCAGCTAATACTGTGGGTCTTGATCTCTGTTTTTTGTTGTAGTTGTTGTTGTTGTTTTCTTTTGAGCCAGGGTCTCACTCTGTAGTCCAGCCTGGTCTTGAGCTCACTATGGAGTCCAGGCTGGCCTTGAACTCACAGCAATCCTGCCTCAGCCTCCCTAGTGTTGGGATTACAGGCATGCACAGCCACACCCTGCTTGTCTGGTGCCAGAGAATAGAACTCAGGGATTTGCACTTGCCAGGTGAGTGCACTAACCACGGTGCTATTTCTCCAACTCTGAGTAGAAAGTCGTAAATGCTAAGATAGTAAGTAAAACTTTCACTTTCTTTTTCTTTCTTTCTTTTTTTTTTGAGATATAGTCTCAGTCCATTGGTGTAGCCCAGGCTGGCCTTGGACTTGGGACAATCCACCTGCCTCAGCCTCCCAAGAGCTGGGATTACAGGCGTGCGCCACCACACTCAACGTCATGTAGTGCGGGGGAATGAACGCAGGGCTTTGAGTTCAAAAGGCAAGCACTTTAACCTCTGTACCATTCTTCCAACTTCTCATTTTTTGTTGTTGTTTTGTTTTTTTGAGACAGGGTCTTGCTGTGGGGCCCAGGCTGGTCCCATGGAGCCCAGGCTGCCCTTGGACTCTAGGTAATCCTTTTGCCTCAGCCTCCTGAGTGCTTGGATTACAGGTATGTGTCACCACGCCTAGTTTATGTGGTGCTGGGGAATCGAACTTGGGTATTTAGTGCGTGACTGCAAGCACTTTAACTGCTGAGCCATTCCTCCAGCCCCTCATTTTATTTCTTTAGTAACACGGACAGTGTCTGGTACATTCCAGGCATTTTTAAATGAGTAATGATACAAAAATAGATAAAAAACCATCCTCTACCCTCAGAGAATTTACAATAGGTCCAGGAAGCAATGCAATCAGTTAGTATAAGGCAGCGAGTTAAGCTCTTGGATAGCAGATGGCGTACACACGTCAGGCTCTGATGGCGGAAAGGGCGTGTCCTGCAGTTGGTGGAGATATCAAAAATTACAGTTTTTTGAAAGGTGAATGATAGGGAGTTTCAGAATAGGATATTGGGCTGGAGGACTAGCACAGCGGTTAAACCAAACTGCCTGCCTAGGGCTAGAGGAATGGCACAGAGGTTAAGATGCTTACCTTGCAAGCTCAGGGCCCCAGGTTCGGGTTTGTATTCCTCAGCACCACATAAACCGGGTGTGATGATGCACACCTGTAATCCCAGCACTGGGGAGCCTGAGGCAGAAGGATTGCTGTAAGTTGAAGGCCAGGCTGGGCTCCATAGTGAAATCATGATCGGAATGAACTACAGAGTGAGGCCCTGCTTCAAACAAATAAATAGATAAATAAAATAGATAAAAATTAAAAATACAGGATATTACAGGGCATAAGTGTAGCTTCAGCATCAAAAATTAAGTAATGGAATGATTTTTGATTTTAAAGTCATTATAATAATAAAAACTAAGTTATATATTATTTATATTTCAGGCAGGGTCTCATTCTGTAATCCAGCCTGGTCCTGAACTCATTATATAGCTCAGGCTAGTTTCAGACTCACAGACATATTTCTGATTCAGCTTCCTGAGTGCTGGAATTACAAATGTGCATCACCACGCTTAGTTTATGTGGTGCTGGGGAACTGAACCCAGGGCCTTGTGCTTGCCAGGCAAGTGCTCCAACTGCTGGGCTACCCCACCAGCCCAGAACAGAAGATTTTTAATCAAGATGTGACTAAATTTACAGTTTAGAAAGATCAGATGGTAAACAGAAACCGAGTGCAGTTTCCAGAACCAAAGTCTTGGAGGCAGAAGTGAGCAGCCTGGATGCTGAGATCTGATGGGCAGATGGAAGGGGCAGGGCATAGGCTGGCACCGGGTTGCCCAGGGCAGATGGAGGAACCAGCTGGGGGAAAAGGGTGGCCTGGACGCCAGCCAGACGCCACCTAGGAGCATGGGTCGCAGAAATCTACTCTAGTAGAGTAGTAACTTAGCCCTTCAGGGCCCCATGCCGGATCTGACCCCAACACCTAGTGCACAGTAGCTTTGGGGATTCGCTAAGATTTGAGAACAGGAGAGAATTATGTGAGTGGGAGAAATGAAAAAGTTCACTTTTAGGTACTTGTTCCTTCATTATTATTATTCTATGAAGAGAATAGTTTTACTTATGTACTTATTTATTTTTGTTCTTGGAGACAGTCTCGCCATATAGTCCAGGCTATTCTGGAACTCATTAAGTAGCCAGGCTGGCCTTGAATTCACAGCTATCCCCCTGCCTCAGCCTCCCAAGAGCTGGGATTACCAGCGTGTGTGGCCATGCCCAGCCTCTGTGGCGCTGGGGAATCAGGGCTTGCGCTAGGCAGGTGCCCTGACCGCTGTGCTATGCTTCCACCCCCGTTAGCTTTATTTCTTTGATCAGAAGGGGCTCGGAATGGAGATGTCCTCCTTGGAGATTGGCCGGCGCTCGCCGTGGTCGCCAGGTTCAGGCTGTGACCGAGGCGGTCGCCACTCCTGCAGAGCTGGGCGAGGAGGACGCAGGCCGACAGCAACCTTAGCAGATCAACTACACGATACATAGAGGGATGGAGCGTTGCCACATCACCTCAAGGGCCACCAGGATCCCTCACTGGAGCAGACACCAGATGCGAAAGCGAGTGTCACGTGGAGCTGCAGGAAGGGCTCAGTGGTGAGTACCCGAGTTCGATTCCCAGCACCACCTAAGCTGGGCATGGTGGAGCACACCTGTCGTCCCAGCCCTCAGTCGGGAGGCTGAGACAGGAGGATGGTCTTGAGTCCAGGGCCAGCCTGGGCTCCATAGTGAGTTCAGGACCAGCCTGGGCTGCAGAGCCAGAGCCTGCCTCAGAAAAAAACAAAAACAAACAAACAAACAAAAAACCATAACAAGCCTCACAGAAGCCCCCATGGAAATGCCCACGTTGGGTGCACACAGGAGCTTGGGGCGCCTGCAGGACACTACCCCTAAGCAAGGGGTGGCCACTCTGGGCAGGTTCTAGAGGAAAAGAGAATCGTCCCAAACCCGCTGCCCGCACCAACCTGAGGGAGTCTCCCCAGGAAAGGGGGTGGGAGAAAAGGAAACGACCACTTTTTCTTTTTTGAGGCCATTTGCCTGTGAGGACACCCACAGACTGGTCACTAGAGAGCGCTCCCGGGCCAGGGAGCTGGAACACCGACATCAGGAGGGCGGAGGGACTGCTTCCCGCGGGGACGGGGAGGGCTGGAACTCCCGCCCGACAAGGGGACTGAGGCCACCAACCAGGCTGCAAGCGCTCTGATAAGCAAGAGGGAAAATAGGAATTTAAATTCATGCATTTGGTAAAGATACGTTTAACAAAATCATTCAGACCTGTGACCCCAGAAAGCGAAAACTGCAATTGGGTGATGGGGGCTGGTCTGGACTCATGGGCTTAAGTTAGAAATAATAACCATGAACACTTACTACCGCTATAATCACGGAGCTAAATAAATCATGTATTAATGGAGTGTGTAGTGATCTACAGTGCTAACTAATGTGTGGCTGAAAGGACAGGTGCGATGAGGCACTAGGTAGGGCGGAAGCAGGGAGGCGCCCAGGTCGTGAGCACTGCCCCCCTGTGGCCCTCATGTGCACTAGGTAGGGCGGAAGCAGGGAGGCGCCCAGGTCGTGAGCACTGCCCCCCTGTGGCCCTCATGTTCCCTGTCGCTGCCTTTCCTGGCAGCCTTCCTGATACCCTTCTCCTGCTCTTTTCTACTCTAGCCCACTTAGGACCGAAGGTGATGCTTACATACTTCAGTGGGAAAAAAAAAATACTTTTAAATGCAAAAGCTGGGTGTGGTGGCAGTCCAGAGGCTGAGGCAGCAGGATTGCCTTGAGTTCGAGGCCAGCCTGAGCTACGTAGTGAGTCCAGAACTGGCCTGGACTACAGAGTGAGACCCTGTCTCAAAAAACAAGCAAACAAAAACTCCAGTTTATATTCTCAACCTAATTGCCTCATTTGTACATGCTAGGAGAGTGCACTCATATCACCCGGGAAGACTTTGGGAACTAGAAATGAATGGAAAAGAGATAATTGGGAATTCAGTGACAGGAACTATAAAGCTCTGAACTACTGGAAAGAGGGCTGGAGGAATGGCACAGCGGATAAAGTGCCTGCCTAGGAAACTCAAGACTTTGGGCTCGAGCCCCCAGCATCCCATAAACTGGGCATGGTGGTGCATGTCTGTAATTCCAGCACTAGGGAGGCTGAGGCAGGAAGATCACCATTAATTCAAGGTCAGCCTGGGCTCCACAGTGAGCTCAGGACCAGCTTGGACTACAGAGTAAGACCCTGTCACAAACAAACAAACAAAAACTACAAGAAAAAATTAATCTGGAAAAAGTTCCAGAGTCAATCTCTGGGTAGCCAAGACTGGTCCTGAACTCACTATGGAGCCCAGGCAGGCCTTGGCGTCAAGGCAGTCTTGTCTCAGCCTCATGCATGCTGGGATTGCAGACATGCGCCACTTGGCCCAGCTTATTAGAGTCAATCGTTTACCTGATCTGTCCTTTTCCAGTCTCACCTGACCCTTCTGAATCAGATAACTACAAAGGGTTTTATCCAGCACACGTAGGAAACAGAGGTGGGTGAGGGACAGGGAGACTCTGCCCTGGGGCAGCCTACTTCCCTGGACAGTGCCCTCACCCTGTGGTCAAAGTGCCCTTCTGCAAGACATGAGGGAAGTGTGAATGTATTCCCGTGAGCCGTGTGTCACCAAGCATGAAGGTGGTACTTGTTTATCTTACATCTGCATCATCATTGATTCCCACGGGTAATTTTCACGTTCTACAAAGAATTGTAGTGGATGGGAGACTAGCCTAAACCCTGGGAGAGGATGCTGGAACCCAAGCAGGTTTATAAAGATACCAGCCAACTTTCACAAAAGATTGTCATTATCAAGTGGTTTTGCCTAGCTTTATTTAGAGTTCTCTTTGGTTTACAAACTCAGTTTATAGATGAAAATTTCCCTGAACCCTGAGAAATCAAATTTCATTCCTTGGTCCTGTTTCCTTGCAGCCCTGGTCTTTATGGAAGGTGGCATGTGGAGAAAACCATGATACATCACGGCTAACTGCATTCTTGTGTCAGTGTTTTCAAGGTGTCTCCCTCTATGTCCACAGGGACGCTCTTGGACTTGTGAAATGTCTCCTTTCCCTTTATTATTTACTGAGAAGTGCTGCGAAATTCTGGAACTTCACTGGTAAGCAAAGTTTTTACCAGACTTTTCTAAGAGTCTGAAAATCTCAGCTGGAAACATTCACACATCCCAGTGAATATCCTAGCCGAGTAATCCGTTCAAAGCAGGTCCCAATCACTATGAATTGATTCCTCAGGAACCTCCTGCTGTCTCTTTTTAGAATCTTCCAGCACTCCTTCTTTTCGTATTTTGATAGCAAAGAGTAGTCCTGGAGACCTTGGCCCTGTCTCCTCCCAGTGATAGATGCTTATTTCTGAATGGCTCTCCCTTCTTTTAATTTGCAACTTCAAAGCTTCCACTGGGTCTGCAAAGCAGGTGTCAGCAGGCCTGGGGGTCATTCCTCCCATGGAATGAAGAGACTCGGGTCCACAGCCCAACGGGATAAGCCAACTCAGCAAATACCTGCGTGTGCTCTGCAGGGGCAAGATCTTTCTATAGTATTTTCTTTAGGAAGGTATATTTCAAATGAACTAAAGAGCTTAACACAATTACAACTGACTGCTGGTTGACTTAAACTTGGGCTGTGTTTGGAGCCAGGTCACGCAAGCAGTCCTGCTGGAGATGGCGGTGGAGTACAACCTGGGCCTTTTGGCAAGTGTCAAAACAGACAGGAAGAGGAAAATTCTACAGATCCTATGCAGAGTTTATTCTTAAGGGCGCAAACGTTAAGACCAGTCCTCTTAGTGATCTGGGAAGCTGCTCTGCTAGTATTAAGTTGCTCTTATGTATTAACCACTTGTGGAGGTTAGTTTGTCCTTGCTGATGGGGGAATCCTGCAACCTGTTCAGCACACCGCGGTCTACATGAAAACGCGCTTGCGCTAGATGACACCCAGACCTTTCAGGTTCTCCACATTTAAAAGTTTCACAATTGTCCTGAGGCATGCCCTTTTTAATTAGGAAGATTCTCAGACACCCATAACAATATTAGCTTCCATATAACTACCACTTAGTATCCAGTTACCAGGATTTTCCTTTTTCTTTCTTTTCTTTCTTTCTTTCTTTCTTTCTTTCTTTCTTTCTTTCTTTTTTTTTTTTTTTTTGAGACAGGGTCTTGCTGTGTAGTCCAGGCTGGTCCTGAGCTCAACATGTAGCCCAGGCTGACCTCAAACTCACAGCAATCCTCCTGTCTCAGCCTCCCAAGTGCTGGGATTCACTGGTGTGTGCCACCATGCCAACTTACATGGTGCTGGGGAATTGAACCCATAGCCCAGAAGTGCGCTAACCACTGTACTATCCTTCCATTCCCCAGATTTTCCTAACCTGTGCCATTTTCTTCCTTGACTATAAAAGCCATTCTCTGGCATCACGGTGTTTCACCCTGCTGTTCGTTAGCTCCCATCTCCTAGCCCTGTATACCACAGCGGGCCGTTGTCATGGACTGCACAACACAAGTTGACCTTTTCCGGCCTAGCTCCGTAAGTGCAGAGAGCGGCTCTCCCAGCGTACCTCAGGGGAAGGGCACGCGAGCGTGCAGTGGCAGGCATCGTCTCTGAAGGCAGCCCAGCCTGTGGGTCTTCCTCCTCAGCGCCACGTTAGCTGAGGGAGAGAAGACATGTTAGGGGCGCCACAGCATGCTGGTTAATCTGGGGAGTGAGTGCAGTCAAACTCTTCCCTCATTGACATTCGCCTGGGACTAAGACACACAATTGGTCCTGGTGAAATGGCAGAGAAGCTATGTGATTATGATACAACTTTTTTTTGAGACAGGGTGTCACTCTATAGTTCAGGCTGATCCTGAACTTACTGTGTAGCCGGTGCTGACCTGGAATTCATGGTAATCCTCCTGCCTCAGCCTCCTGAATGCTAGGATTACATGCATGCACCACCATGCCCAGCTATGATCCAAAAAATAATAATAATAATAATATGATGAAGATCTGCAAAGTACATTCCTAATAGTAACAGCAATATCTTAATAGTAAGATCCTTTTCCTTTCATGCAGTTTCTCTCTGTTGTCCCTAGGGCTCTTGTTTTATGTAGGCAGCTAGTCACAAATATTTTGTAAGAACAATGCCCAAGGCGATCTGCAGTGTAGTAAAGGGGACATGGTTTGAATAGCAGCTGCTGGAAACAGTAGGAAGCGAGCAGGCTGCCTTCTCTGAGTGGCCGAGTTGGAATTTTCTTCCTATTTATGAAAACGGACAGCCCTGGGGAGAGGACACCCACTGCATCAAACTTCCAGTTAACTACAAGGCAGAGTCTCAAGTTTTGCCCAGTTACGCAACTGTGCTAACTGAAATAGGTTATCCAGTTGGATCTAAGTATGAGCATTTTTCTATTGAAACTTGGGTCTTCAGTTTTTATGTGTCAGAAAACTTTTAACGTCCTAATTTTTTTTTTAACTTTCCCAGGCTTTTAAATCTTATTTGGCATGGAGGTAAGGCACACAAGAATAATTTCATCTACTAAACTCCTGGTTGAACACAACACAATCAATATCCTTGAAAAAGATGTCACGTAAATTAATATCAGGTAACTCACCTGTGCCTGCTTTGGTCTCTTGGCTACTGTAATCACATGGATGCTAAAACTATACTTTTTATTTTTATTTTCAGTGACATACCGAGTTATATTCCTAGAAACGGCAACTGTTGACTAGTTTTTTTTTACCATCTGATTTTTACATGTCGTTAATTTCGTTAATCCTGGTTTCCTCCTGCTGCCAGCATGCTTTGTTGATAGAACTGCTTTGGCGTTTTTGCGTTTTACATAAAAATCTACAGGTTAATTCAACTCCGTAGTAAATTGACCAACATTTCTGTTTCTTTTCACGCACACTGAACATACATAAACAACAGCGCATAGGTTGGTCTTCACTGCATTTAGAAAAATAGTGGTAAAATTACCTATCATATTTCAAAGGACAGCATTTAAAAATACCCAAATAACTTCTCTAGCAGAACAGAAGCATGCTTCCCCTGCATTCACCCCGTGCTACGACCTGCCAGCACCTTAGTGACTTCCAGCATGCACACAACCGCGCCGGAGCCCCGGGACACAAAGGAGAACACACATGTCGCTCAGAGCAAAGTCTCAGAGTCTTACCTGGCCTGTGTCCGCGGGTCAGCAGGAGACTCGCCAGGAAAATAAAAAATGCAAAAAGGATTTGCTGCCATTTCATTTTCCCGCCCCAGGCGAGCGGAGCTGCAGCTCTCCCAAGCCAACCCAACACTGCGCAGCGTCCGTGTGGCTCTAGTGACAAGCCCGGGCGGGCGACCAGCTGCGCTTGCAGGAAGGCCAGCGCTCCCAGCAGGCCGGGCCGCCCGCTCCGCCCCGCGCGCCCCTGCTCCGCGTCCCGGCACGCCCCTCTATTTCCATAAGCAAATATTGGTGAACCGCCCGTTCAAGCGCGAAGTCATTTCAGAGGCAGCCCTGGAGGAGGGTGGCTGAAACTCCAGCTGGATATGGAGAAATATGTAAAACGAGGCATGACATTCCCTGTCCCCCGCAGCATTTGCATCTGTTTAAACTTTGTATTTGGCCCACGTTGGTCCCACATGCAGAAACCTTTGGAAGGACAGGAAGGCTCCCATTCGTCCCCTTCAGATATTAGGCTCGCTGCAGAACATGCGCCCCAATGCTCGATCTTTACCAAACCAATTCTAAAACTTCAAATTACTTCATTTGCGTGGTTTTTTGTTTTTTTTTTGTTTTTGTTTTTTTGAGACAGAGTCTCCCTGCAGCCCAGGCTGGTCCTGAACTCATTAGGCAGCCCAGGCTGGCCTTGGACTCATGACAAGTGCTGGGATTACAGGCTTGTGTCACCAAGTCTGCCTAGCTTTATGTGGTGCTGGGGAATTGAACCCAGAGCCTTGTGCTGGAAAAGGCAGCCACTTTAACCTCTATGCCATTCTTCCATCCCCTTGCATGGGTTTATATTATTCAAGATACCTGGGGTTGAAAATGTTCTGTATTAAACCTGAAAGCATTTATGTTTTTCTACAGTTCAATTTAAAAAGTAATGGAGGTGATTATCATCTATGAATGTGCGCAATTTTTCCCCACTATTTTTATTAATATACAAATGCAATACGTAGTATTTATAATGAATTTGGGTGTTTCCTATATCTATGTATCACATCGACTTCACAATCCCTTCCCATCTTCTACCCTCCCACCCCCTCCCTGTCCCTTCCCCCGGCTCTGGCTATCACTTCATATGGTTCCAAAATGTGCACAATTTAAAAAGTTCCAGGCAAGCCACAAACTCATGAAATTGTGTTTTTATAAGTTTATGCATGGTGGAATACTCACATGTCACAGTTACAGAAATTGCAGATGGAGGAACTTTTGTTTCCCAGTGAGTTCAGAAGAAACAAAGCAATTTGGAGTTGTCTTCTGAACACATATATCCAAGGTCTTTTTTTTTTTTTTGCTTCCTTATATTTAATGTATCGATGTTATAAATGGAATTCTTCCTACTTATTAAAAAATAAACCCAAATGACAGTGTAAGTACACTTGGAAGTACAAGTGGAGTCAAAATACTAAAACTAATACATACGTAAATTTTTATAAACCGACAGAAATTTTGTTGTATTTGGCTGGTACACACTAAGGGCTTCCTACAGTTTGAAGTTAGTACCCAGTTGGTTTTACAAGTCAGTTTGTAAAATTCCCTGCTTGTAGTTCGTAAATCTGTAATAGGCTATAGCTTACAGAACTTCCTTATTTATTTATTTATTTATTTATTTATTTAAAGACAGGGTCTCATTCCATAGTGAGTTCTGAGTTCACTGTGTAGCCCAGGCTGGCTTGAACTCCCAGCAGTTCTCCTGCCTCAGCCTCCCAGGTGCTAAGATTACAGGCATGAGCCCTGCATACCATATTTATGGGGTGCTGGAAATCGAACTCAGGTACCTAGCACTTACTAAGCAAGTGCTTTAACTGCTGGGGTATTCCTCTAGCCCCATTACAGAACTTTTTTTTTTTTTTTGAGACAGGGTCTAGTCACTCCATAGGCCAGACTGGTCCTGAACTCACTATGGAGCCCAGTCTGGCCATGAATTCATGACAATCCGCCTGCCTCAGCCTCCTGAGTAGGCATGGGCCACCATGCCCAACTTCAGAACTTCTTAAAAATTTCTTTTCCTAGATTAGGGGAATTTTCTTGCACTATTGCCGTGAATAAATTCTTTATACCTTTGGTGCTGTCTTCTGCTCTTTCTCCTGCACCCACAATTCTGAGATTGGTTCTCTGAATTGTCCATCCGCTGCTGTACCCAGCTACTTTGCTCATTTCTAACTTTGGAGTGGTGCCTAATTACATCATTTGTTTACTCAGCCCTGTCTGCAAGGTGTGAAATTCTGTCCTCACAATATGTGAGTCATCTTCCCCTGCTGTCACATATATTTTTCATGTCCTCAATTTCATCTAGATTTCTTTTTAGATTTTCCACTTCTCTATTAAAATGTTCCCTCATATCTTGCATTTCCTTATTTACCTCAGCCAACTTTTTATTTGTGGCTTCAATATGCTCAGTGAGCTTTGTCTCCACTGGGACCACTATTTGCTTAGTAAGATCCTCTTCAAGCCTGCTGATCATTGCTTGCATTTCTTTGAGAATATCTTGTTTGAACTGGTTGTTGGACGTCCTTCGCTATGAGTTCCACTATTTCAGGACCCACGCCCTTAGTTTCTGGGGTCTCTGGCGTCTCTGTGGGTGCCCTGTTGCCCTGTCTTCTTCCCACGTTTCTGCTGTTGAGGGACTTCACTTTAGAGGCCTAGCTGAAAGGTTTCCCTGACCGTGTGTGGTGGGAAGTCACAATTCCTCTGAGTTCTGTGCTAGGAGTAGGCAGTGAGGGGGACCTGATAGTCCAATGGCGGCTGAGGTGTCCTGTTCACCCTGGCCCCTCAGCAGAGCTCTGCTGCCTGTCCTGGCCTCCCTTCCCATGGTTGCTGTCCACCCTCAGAGGTGCACCCGCTACCCTGAGCTGTTCAGGAGATCAGCGGCTTTTTTCTCCTGTTTGTCTCTTGTGCCAGTTTCTTCCTAGGCACTGTCTAAGGTCGAACCCAAAAGCCCTGATGTGCTTTCTTTTACTCTAATCACTTCAGTCTCGGGCTTTTTTTTTTTTTTTAATGGCTCCTGCTGATGTCATTGCCTGTGACTGCTGCCCAGCGCTGCTTCTGGTCGGGGCTCCTGGGCCTTTTCTAGGGGGCGTGCGCCTTGTGTTTGCAGTATACACACCCAAGGGGTGTTTTTTTCGGAAGTTGGAGCCACCAGCTGTCGACAATTCCCCCTTCTCCTGATCCGCGCTTACCTCAGGCTGAGGCTCTGGCGCCGGACCTTCCTCCGTCTGTGGTCTGTGCGTGCCGAGTAGGCTGCTCTCTTCCTCCTCTTCCGATATTACTGCAGGATTTCCGACGCTCCCGTGGAGCTCCTGTCCATTGTTAGTGCGCTCTTCCCTCTCCTACTGAGGCCAGTGTTCCAGGTCCCACCCGTCTGCACACGCCTGTGGCTCCAGCTGTTTGCAGCTGGCCTGGGGCGGCTTCCTAGGCTGCTGGGTTGGTTTTTTTTTTTTTTTTCCTGTCGCTTTTGTTGTTCCTTTGGTATTTCTTACCTTCCCCTGGCCTCCTTTCAGTTGTTGGGGTTCTCTTCCCTGTCCTAGCTACACTGAACAGGCATTTTATGGCTAAATTCTCAACTTTTTAAGTGGGTCCATGGGGACATATTGTGCAGCTCTGTTACTGGGCCACCATCTTGATCCAGAAGCCTAATTATTATTATTATTATTATTTTTTTAGGTATGCTCTTGCTTTGTAGCCCAGGCTGGTCCTGAACTCACAGCAGTTCTCCTGCTTCAGCCTCCTGAGTGCTGGGATGACAGGTGTGTACTACCATGCCCAAATTATGTGGTGCTGAAGAAGCGAAATCAGGGCCTTGCACTTGCCAGGTAAGCGCTCTGACCACTGTGCTATTCCTCCAGGCTTTCTACTCTTGAATTTGATGTTTATTTATTTATCAAATTTTGTAAAATTAATGCAATTTTTATTATGAAATCCCTTAGGTTTCCTATAAAAGCATTTTCTGTTTTCTGCCAAGTGAAAGTGATTTTAATTCTGTCCCGTGGCTCTGAAACATCTCCTGTTGTCACAGCCTTTCTACTGTTGTATATTTCAAGCTTCCTGGGTGGGCCACAATTGGTCCTCCTACTCTGATGGCTTGTGGTGGATGTGGGGCCTCCTGCAGGATAAAACTTATTGGAAGGGGCAACTTGTTCTTTCTCCTCTTATATCCTCATTAGAGCCTAGAACTGTGGAACTGAGCATTGATTTTTTTTTTTTTGAGCCAGGCCCAGTGGTACAGGCTTTTATTTTCTATTTATGTTTTTTATTTTATACAAATGTATCATGCCCCACCATGCTCACCTATGTGGTGCTAGGGAATTGAACCCAGGGCCCTGCACTTGCCAAGCAAGCTCTCATAACTGCTGAGCTATGACTCTAATTCCCCAAATATAGAATTGAATTGAGTATTAGAATCAGAAGATATTTAAAAACCATGTAGGTATCTTAGTTACTTTTTCATTGCTGGGATGCAAAACCTGACATGCAGAATTTAAGGCAGGAAAGGTTTATTTCGGCAAAAGGTTCGGAAGGTTCAGTCTAGACCCAGGCGGTGGCAGTGGTGGAAGCACTTGGTGGAGGTGAAGCCAGAGGGCCACGGCTTGGTGACAGGATGCGCAGGGGGAGGGGGAGGGGTGACAGGAAGGGCAGAGCTGGGCGGTGTCCTTCCAGGTCACTTCCCAGCGATCGAACTGACATGAAGTCCACAGTTGTATTCCACAATACCCAAATACGTGAGACTCTGGGGATATTCCAGGTCCAAACCCCAACAATGGGTAACTTTGAACTGCAATGAATACCTGGTACCATGATGCACACCCCAAATCCCAATGCACTGGGAAGCTGAGGCAGGAGGATCTCAAGTTCAAGCTCAAACTGGGCAATTTAGTGAGATGATGTCTCAAAATAAAAAATTAAAAAAGGGTTGGAAATGTAGCTCAGTGACAAGGCTCTGGGTTTGATCACACCAAGAAGAAAATGGAGGGAGAGAAATGAAGGAAGGAAAAACCCTGTGGCTCTAAAAAGTGAAACTTAAAAACAAAAAGAAAATTGGAATTAAAAAGGAGCATGTTAAAAATCTTGGAAAATGTGAAAAAAAATAAAGCATCAGAAATTAATTAGGGCAAGATTGGGATGTCACCTTATGCAACCTGACCTTCAGGATAGGAACTAGGTTACTTTTCAGGTCTGAGGAGCTGTGTGTGTGTGTGTGTGTGTGTGTGTGTGTGTGTGTGTTGCTCTCTAACCTGTGACTGGCCTACCCCTGTAGAAAGCAAATTCCACCAAGACAGGAAATTCTTTTTTGACTACTGCATTGAGAAAGCTAACAACCAAACTTATAGAAGACAGAATCCTAGTAAATAAAAAAATAGATAACAGCTCTGAAAACTTGTGTCACCCAAATTGGCATTCTCCCTACTTGGAGGACATGGTGAATTAGGCATGCGAGTGTACAAAATTAGAATACTGGGGCTGTAGGCATGTACTCAGCTCAATACTCAGAAATTTTCCCAGGATCTTCTTAGGCACATGGCTGGTTGGGAAAACATGACAGATCATAAATGCTGCATCAAGTTCACATCTGAGCCAACACATATATTTTTATAAGAACCCATAACTTTAAAAAAGGCTCACACTTTTTAAGAGGATGGATATCTTCCTAACCCTCATCTGTCTGGCAAACCTGAAAAAATACCAAGGTCCTGGCATAGGAGACTTTCAGGATGTCACGTACAGAAACAGAGGGAGCAATGGTGGGCACTTTTGAACACCTGCTGTATCGTGGGATCTCTCATCTGGGCTATTGCACTAGTAACCTACCCAATGACATCAATAAGACCTTTTGTGATTATGGTACATTAAAAAGGAGGTAGGTGATCTTTGTGTATTTTTTTTTTTTTTTTGAGACAGGGTCTAGGTGCTCATTTTATCAAAAACAGTCTTAGGAATATTCATAATAAACCCAGATGACTCCTGAGCAGCAACTATCACTTACTGGATAAATTTTATATGATATAAAACTGCTAATAAGTTTTGCATTGGAATTTCATAGGAGCATTTTTAAGACTGAGATTCATGGAATTTTTAATCATTGCTGAACTATAAAGTTTGAAAGACTAAGAGTTTAGCAGAAACCAGGGAGCAGAAACTCTGTATTAGGATCTGATTTTGTTCATGATCGAAAATAAGGTGGGGCTGGGGAATGGCTCAGTGGTTAAAGCGCTTGTCTGGCAAGCGATAGGTCAGTGTTAAGTGTCTGAGTTCAATTCCCCAGTATCACATAAGCTGGGCGTGGTGGCGCACACTTGTAATCCCAGCACTTGTGAAGTTGAGGCAACAGGATTGCCAAGAGTCCAAGGCCAGCCTGGGCTCCATAGTGAGTGTAGGACTAGCCTAGGCTACAGAGTGAGACCCTGTCTCAAAACAAACAAAATTAGAAAATTAGAACAATGAGGTATAAAGGGAAAGGGTATTCTTCCAAGGTTCCATAGCCAGGAAAAAAACAGAGCAAGGATGTGAAACCAGACATTTTTAGTTGTTAGACTGACAGGCAAGTACTGGACTGTCCTTGCCACACTTTAAACTTCGTGGTGTTTCCCTGGACATTTCCAGCAAAAAATATTTTATGTGTTGTATAGAAGCTTTAATTAAATGTTAAATTTGAATTGTATTCTTGTCTTCAAGTGAACATAGCATACTGAATTTCCCTCTGAGCTTCCCAAAAACTCCTTTTCAAAAACTATAAGAGTTATAAAATATGTATAAATGTACCCTATAGCTAAAGAAATTAGTTACTAAAGCTAGGTCACTACTTTGCTGTAAGTAGCTTAAAACAAAACATGATTATCACACAAGTACAAAAGCCTACACATGGAAGTCTTTATGAGAGGTGGGTTTGCTACCGTGCCCAACGGAGGCTGGCTTAACCACCTCAGACGTGGGCTGTCACTGGTGCACCTCTGTTGCTGAGATCAGAACTACATGTTGAATTTTCTTTCAACGGTACAAGAACCAGCACACATGGATCCAATTACTTCATTTGTGACAGAGCTCTGATAGCTGCGTCTACCGACCTCAGCCAATGGGCTGGATCTTCTCTATGTGGGAGCCGAAGGGTCTTCCTCCAACTGACCCACTGTCCTTTTGGAAGAAGACAGCCAGCAGCAGATGCGGTGGCGGGAGGGATGCGTGGTGTGTGTGTGTGTGTGTGTGTGTGTGTGTGTGTGTGTCCATATGAAAAGGCCCAGAATACAGTGGGCAGCAAACCAGGAAAATGGGAATCTGGAGAGGGAAAATTAGAAGCCAGGCGCGCAAAACAAAGGGAGAGCTAGAACGAGGAAGATCTCTTTTGCAAATGTAATTCCCACACAGCGGCCATTGTTCCCGTCAAAGTAGCTCAAAGTTAAATTCAGGGAAGGCAGCTGGGGAGCTGGAAGGACAGTCTCAGGGGCCCGACTTACATTTGGGAAATTCCTTGCTAATAATTTTGTCACACCTCAGCACGAGAGGCCCAGGGGGTGGCTCACAGGCCAGGGCTTCTTCCTGACCAGAGCAGAGGGTCAGACGGTGCCACTCTGCTTAAACATCTCACCTCAAAAATAAAATCGATGCAGGAGAGCAGCCTGTTCCTTCTTCCCTCTTTCTCCTCGCTCCTCTCTTCCGAGGATCCCGACGGCGGCCTTTGCATGGAGCCACATTGACAACCCAACTTTAATTTTGCTTTTGGGACTAGGCCTGGCCAAGTGGCCAGCTGCCCGGCCTTGTGGGCCTCTTGCCTCAGGTTACTGCATCTCTGGTCTGTGTCTCTGATTCTTTTTGTAGTTGTTTGTTTCATTCATTTTCTTTTTATGTGGTACAAGAAAGTTTGTAGGAACAAAAAAGAGTGGGAAGAGGATTTCAAGGCAGAATTACCAGGGAGGCGGCCATCTTTGGAGACTGTGTCTTCATGTTGGGTGAGTTTTCAGTGTTACCCACTTGGAGAAACTTGTTATTAGTGTGATTCTAAGCGAAGAGGAAGAGCCTGAAGCAGGAAAAGGAACACTTACTGTGTTTTGCTGTTTTGTTTGTTGTTTGATGAGACAGGATCTTGTTCATTCTGGAGGCCAGTCTGGCATTGAACACAAGGCAATCCTCCTGCCTCAGTCTCCTTAGGACTGGCATTGCAGGTGTGCACCACCATGCATGGTTTATGTGGTGCTGGGGAATTGAACTCGGGTATTTAAAATAATCCGCTTGTTTCCTTCTCATATAGACACACAGCATGAAATTTTTTTAAATTGTTGTGTTTATTGAGGGTTTTGTTGTTGCTACCTGCACAAGGGATTGAACCAGTGCCTCTCACTGAGCTACATCTTCGGGTCTTTTTATTTATTTATTTATTTATTTATTTATACTTTAAGAATAGGTCTCGCTAAATTGCTAAATTGCCCAGGATGGACCGGAATCTTAACTTTGGGGTCTTCTTGCCTCGGCCTGCCAAAGTGCTGGGGTTACGCTTGTGCACCATCACGTCTAACTGGAATATTTTTTTAAAAAGTTAATGACAGACGAGGAGTGGGATGAGGAAAGGGAAGCAGAAACGATCAAGATATCATATGCAAATAAAAAATAAATAAAATGGCATAAAAATAAATAAACGACAGGTGGCCACTCTCTCACTTCACATTAATTCCCATCTCGGAGCTGACTCGAAGTTGGTCATGTTATTCTCCTGCTTACTGCCTAAGATTCCACCGTGGCGTGTGCTACGGGAACCAATTTTGACAATGAAAAAAAGCTCACACCCGTAGTAATCCTAGCGCTGGGGGAAGCTGAGGCGGGAGGGTACATGCTTGTGGATCCTGGCCTGGGCAACTTGGTGACTTAAGGATGCTGCATGTGAATGCAAAAATACAAAGCAGCGGGGCTTGGGGTCACAGGCCTGGAACCCCAGCACGCTTCTGGAGGCAGAGGCAGGACAGAATACATGACTTCCAGGAGGACAGATTTATTTAGCTCCCAGTGTCAGAAGATCTCATGCCGCCGATTCTCGGGGGCGGGGGCAGCAATGGTGGGGGCCCAGGGCCGCAGTTGGAGAGCCGCTCATGGCACCGCAGTCAAAACGCCAAGTGAAAGGGGACAGGGAGCTAGCTGGGCATCACCTGCAGGTGCGAGCCGGCGAAGAAAGCTGTAAGAATGTTTCTTTTTCCCTCCTTCAATTACTTCAGGGTCCCGCACACTCAGAGTGGGTGCCCCTCCCTGCCCTCGCTTCCTGGCCCCCAAGTCAGTAACAAACACCTGAAAGCTCTGCTCGAGGCCACCCCTGATCTCAACCGTTTGACACAATCTTTCCAGGTCAGACCTCCAGCATCTGCCCCTTGCAGCCAGGCCCTGGCTCCCCGCAACACCCGGATCCTCAGTTCCCCCACCACATCCGAATACATGAGCCTTTGGGAGACACTCCAGATCTGGCACAGACAAAAACCTGCAGAGAGCTGGAGCCATCTGGAGTGGAGTTTTAAGATTTTTGAGATTCTGGCAGAATACAGATTGCTTCTGTGATTATAAGCAATTAACCAATGGCTGCTGTAACTTGAGGCTTGTTTATCTTGTCCAAATTGTCCCTGAGATGCTTTAAAGAGAGTTTTAGAAAGTAAAAATTGCCTGCAACATAAACTAACACTCCACATGGCTGGCTGCTGGGGCGGGTGGGGGTTAGGCGTAGCCCAAGGAACGGCCAGGGATGTGGCACTAAAGAGGCTTTTTTTGACGAAGCTTATCCTGAGCCTGACGCACAAAATCATTCCTGGTGAGAGGCACTGGGACAGGTTCTATACTCAAAATAAAATCAAACACAGATTAAGTCCTGCTGAATCCTTGGGTGTCTGGCCCTTTGCTTGCCTGTCTTCACCTTCTCCTCCTTCTCGCTGGTTATGTTTCCGTGCTCATAAGATTCATGTATTGTCCTGCCACCGGGTCTTTGCATGTGCTGTTGCCCCCCTCCTTGGCATTCCTTCCTTTCTTTTTGGTCTTCACAGGGATGGATTTTCCTCCTGGCCTTGGCTACTCTCCTTGTTTCTGTTTTTCACATTGTCCTGTTTTCATATCTTTGGAGCGTGCCAGGCAATGTTAAATTCCCAGGCTGGTCAGGTAGCTCAGTGGTGGAGCCCTTGCCTGATTTGCATTTGATCTCTAGCAATGGGAATAAATAAATAAATAAAGTGTATTTGTTTAGTGGTGGCGGTCTTTCCTCACGAGACTATCAACTGTGACAGGGAGGATGTTTCTCTTCTGTTTCTCACTCTACCCACTGACCTCAGGGTAGTACATGGCTTACGAGGCATTCAGGAAATACATGCGTGATAGTTGACTGAATGAATGTGAAACAATTCTCTGCGTGAGCTCTGTCACCTGCCGTTCCGCATTCACTTTACCAATCGGACGTGCCCGCTCACATGTCACTCCAAGAGCTGCAGAGAGCATCGGAAGGCGGGGAAGTCGGCCATAACACTTTGTCGTCAGGGCAGGAAACTCTGCCTTGCGCATTAATGCTGACTTCATAGGTGACGCCTAGCAGCAGCTAGCACCAGAGAGGGGAGTCACGTCTGCTCTGGGAAACTCAGTTAGTTCCAGCAAAGAAACATGGGAGGCTAAGGACAAGTTGAACACAATTAAACATTTCTCCCCTTGATGCCTGACGTTGGGGGACCACTACCCGACCGGAAGATGGTATTTTCTTGACTAAACTCAGTCTATTCTTCATGTATGTATACGTGTTTGTATGCATAAACATACTTTATACACACACACACACACACACACATGCACACACACACATATTTGGTTTTTTTTGTTTTCTAATTCTTCTGTTTCATCTAAATAAAGCATCCCTCTACATATCTTATGATTAATATTCTATTATTTTATGCATTATGGTCATGTCAGGTGTGGTGAGAGTGCTGGCCTGGCTAAAGAATGTAATACAGAGCTTTAAAGAAAGGGCCTAGTTTTTTAGACGTTTTTGTCTCTTTAAAAAATATTTTTGGAGACCAGTTCTCACTCTGTAGGCCAGGCTGGCCTGGAACTCACTGCAATCTGCCTGCCTCAGCAGCTGCAATGTGGATATGACAGGTGTGCACTGCCATGCCTGACTTAGGCAGTTTCAGGGAATTGAACTCAGGGCCTTGTGCTTGCTGGGCAGGGGCCTTACCTGCTGAGCTGTTTCTCCAGCCCTCATCTTTGCTCATGTATGTGACAATGCTCTCCCCCCACCCCATTCTCTCCCTCCTCTGTCTTTCTCTTTCTTCATCTCATTGAATTATTCTTGCCAGGGGAGGTTTCTATGCCCCATAGATATTCTTTAAAAGGCCACATTTTCCAGCTTTGGAATGTGGATAATAATATGTATAATCCCCCGAGGCTGAGGCCTGCATCTCTTTAGCCCTTCTTTATACGTCACATATTTTGACCCCTCCACTAAATCAAGCCCTAAAACATCATAGTTTGCTGTGAGAAGCAGATACTTGTCTTCCACTGGAAATCAGGTTGCGGGGCACTCCAGAGCTGGCACCTCCCCCGGGCATCGGTCCCAGCTGGTCCCGGGCAGATCCCACGTTGGCCCACTGCTGCTGCGGGCCTGTAGCGTAGGAAGTGTTTTCTTGATGTCATTTGCAGTGACATTTGTGTTTGCAACGGGAGACATCATCTGCATATTTCACATGGGAATGGAATTTGCCTTTTTTTTTTTTTAAAAAAGAATTCATTCCTTTTTCCATGTCTTTCTTTTCATTTTAAGTTTTTGATATTTCATTTTATTTAAATAAAGACAGTGGAGTGTAGTAGTTAGGAGCTCCGTAGTCTAGAAATGTGGGTGCAGATCTTGGCTCTACTGTGTTGACTGTGTCCTTAAATTTTTTCTTTAGATGGGTACAAAGTTGGATAAAGGAGCGAGAAATACACGTGAACATGGGGTCGAAGGAGTAGGGCAGTGGTTAGAGTGCTTACCTAGCTAGCACGAGCCCTGAGTTTGATTGCCCTGCATCACAAAAACCGGGTGTGGTGGTGCACACTTGTAATACAAGCAGTTGAGAGGCCGAGGCAGGAGAATTACCATGAGCTGGTGGCCAGTCTGAGCCACTGAGTTTAGGACCAGCCTGGACTTTAAAAAAAAAAAAAAAAAAAAAAGGGCTCATGGACAGGATATTCAATGCAAATGTGATCTTCTAGCACATACAGTTACTTTATTCTTTTATGGGGGTTGGAGTATGGAGGGAGTGACACCCGGGTCTCAGGTGCTAGGAAGTGTTCTGCCGCTGACTTATATCCCCAGCCTCTTTTAGGCATTTCTTTTTGAGAGAGGGTCATGTTGAACTGACTAGGCTGGGCTTGTTGTCCTCCTGCCTTAAATCTCTTCATTATAGGAATCTGCCACTGTGTCCAGCCCTAGTGCTTTTTTCTTGATTCCCCCTTAATATCTACTAATCTCACTGTTGCCTAATTTACCTGTCCTAGTACAGAGTCTGTGGGAGAACAAAAGTTTTTCTTTCCCCAGTGGGACTGGGGATTGAACCCAGGGCCTTCATGCTGAGCTACAACTCCTGCCTCTGGGTTTCCCTCTGTAGTCCAGGCGGGTCCTGAACTCACTAGGTAGCCCAGCCTGGCTTTGAACTCACAGCAATCCTCCTGCCTCAGCCTCCCAAGCATGCTGGGATTACAAGCATTCGCCACCATGCCCAGTTTATGTGGTGCTGGGGCCTTGAATTTGGGATCTCGGGCTTGGTAGGCAAGTGCACTAACCACTGTACTATTTTCCTCCAGACTTCTTGCTCATTTTAATTTTAATTTTGAGATAGGGTCTCCCTAAGTGGCTAAATTGCCCAGGTTGGGCTCAAGCTTGTAATCCTCCTGCCTCAGCATCCCAGAGTGCTGGGATTACAGGCCCCGTGGGTCACAGATTCAAGCCAAATCTGGGCCACTTAGTGATTTAGCGAGACCATGTCTCAAAATTGAAATAAGAGAGAAGGGGCCAGAACGGAAACGTTTATTTGGTGCAGAATTCAGGAAGGCATGACATCCCGCACCTAGTGGGCTTGGGGGTCGCTGAGGGTCTGCACAGACTCGGTATTTTGACTGTAAATAGCCACTGAACGTCTTTGAGTAGAACTGACCCAGGTCCTTCACTGGTACTGAGGTGTGTTGGAGCTTAGTGACGTTTCTGCCCCTGCAGGGTGCCTGGTCTCCTCAGCCCCTGTCCCCAGCAGCGGCCTGTCCTCTAGTCCCTCCTGTGGGGCTGGTGGCCATGTCTGAATTTTCCATTTGGTGATGAGTTGCCCGCGAGATGAAAGACAGGGCCTCAGCCATGTTCCCTGCGGTCATTCCCCCGGCAGGGTGGGCGCTGATTAGAATCGAAATGCTTGACTCTCGCTGCTTAGGAAAAAAGTAAAAACCTGGGTGCTCAGCCGCCTAAAGGGGTAGAAGCAAAACCCATCCCACCGGCAGGACGCCTGCGACCCGGCTCAGAGCTGTCCCCACGTCCTTTTCCGGGGTGATGCTGACACAGTCACGGACCTCTGCGGCCTCAGGTGTCACATGAGCACTCTGCCTGTCCCTCCTCTCCTGAAAGATCACTGCTTCCTAGTGGATACCAACAAAATGTGTGAGCAGACATCTGTTGCGTGTCTGTCACACGGCGTGCATTTGAAGGGTCCACACACAGATCTTGTGTAGCCAAAGCATTAGTTTGACCTTTTATTCAACTGTAGGCTGCTTTTGACGCTTAGTCGGTGTGCAGCAGTGATATCTGGGCTGGAGCAGACGCTGCAGCGCGGCTGAGCCCTGTTCACTCGCAGCACTCGCTTACAAACGCTGTGGACCCCACGTCCTGCAGGCTGGATGGACTCGCCAGCGTCTCGTGGGATGCAGGGCATCTGTGGACTCTCCTCTCTGCTAACGCAGCCAAACCTCTGGGTTCCAACCAGTTGCTGAAAGCACGAATTCCAAGGGATTACCCCCAACCCCGGCTCTCATTATAATGAGTTTCAGGCCCCATGACTGGCAATGATTTAAAATTGCTCGAATTCAAGGGAGTCCCTTCTGCTTTTCATTAAATGTCACTGATTAGGTGCTGAGGTCTGCATAGTCTTTTTTCCTGGCCTTGCACTCATACTTTCTTCCTGCCTCAGCCTCCTGAGTGCTGGGATTACAGGCAGATGCCACCATGCTGGTTTAGGTGGTGCTGGGGCATCGGTCCTATGGCCTGTGCTTGCTAGGCAAGTGCTCTAATCGCCAAGCTATTCCTCCAACCCCATCTGCATAGTCTTTATTGAGTCCCGATTTCTGCTAAGACATGTTTAAAAGCGAAATATTTGACTTTCTGTCAAATTTCAACAGTTACATCACAGGGAGAAAGTTCAAATGAGCGCGTGTGCACACACACACACACACGCACACACTCCCCAAACCTCTGCTTTGTATCATCTGGTTTGACTCTGAAGGACAAAATTCTTCTCTTCTGGTGGATTAATTTGAGTAAAAATAAGTGCCTGGAAAAATTGTAAATTTGTTCTTATTATATTTGTGGTTCCATAATTTCTTTTTTAAACCACACCCAACCGTGTTGGGAGGAAGGCTGCTTTGCTGGGGAATGTTTGAAGTCCATGAATTTGTGCCTGGGAAATTGGAGGTAATTACAAGACAAAGGGCCGGCACATCCGGTGGGCTCGAGGGGCAGGAGCCTGAGCTAAATATTTCAAGCTGTTATTTGGCATGTTTACTTGTGTTTGTGTGAGGTTAACGACTTCCACAACAGCCTTTCAGGTCTCGTTCCCCAGGTGTCCTCTATTTGCGTCTTGGGGTTCACGTGAATTAGTTTATGAGCAATTTTTAGAATGGAGAGAGAGACACGGAAGGGCCCTTTCCTTGGGCTTCTCACAAAAGGGGGAATTCTTGGCTGTCCTGCTCCTCACGGCGACCAGAACGTCAGCTGGGAGGACAGGTTGCTGCAGGCGAAGGCAAAATCTTCTGTTTGCGTGTGGGTTTACAGATCCTAAAGGGCTTGCTAGAAAGGTTATTACAGACATGAAGACCTGAGTCAGAAATATGTCTCTTTTGATTTGATTTTGAAGAGTAATAGGCATACACACACACACACACACACACACACACACACACACACACACACACACTTTATTTTTGAGGAGGTGCATGAGATTAAACCCAGGGCCTCTGTGCTCTACCACTGAGCCAGTCTTTATATCATTTGTCTTATTTTGTTTTGTTTGAGACAGGGTCTTCCCTGTAGCCCAGGGTGGTCCTGAACTCACTATGTAGTTCAGGCTGGCCTTGGACTCAAGGCAATTCTCCTGTCTCAGCCTCCTGAGTGCTAGGATTACAGGTGTGCACCATCACACCGGGCTTATGTGGTGCTGGGGATTCAAACCCAGAGCCTTGGGCTTGCTAGGTAAGCGCTTTAACGGCTGTGTCATTCCACCAGCCTGATATTAGAATTTTAACACAAAAGGAGATGCCTGTACTAGGTGTAGTTGGCATCTGGGCTGATGACGATTTGTGGACATCATGAGATGCATTCTGGTGCATGCTGGAATGGCACCGTGTCTGCAACATATGTTGAAATGTGTCAGGAAAAAGCATAGAAATATGAAGATATAAAAGAAATATGGAAAACTGTTAATAATATTGTTGAATTTGAGCCAATCGTGGTTGTGCGCATCTGTTACCCCATCCTTCTGGAAAGCTGAGGCAGGAGGATCACATGTTTGATCCCCAGCTGGACAATTTAGCAACTTAGCAAGAGCCTGTTTCAAAGTAAAATGTTTTTAAAAACCAGCCAGATGTGTTGG